>PVKH010001007.1:0-32815 GCA_004027955.1 Chaetophractus vellerosus | reverse complement strand
CAGCTCTGTAACCAGCTATACCAAGAGCTGAACTTCTTGAGCTGATCTGTTAAAAGAGAAAGGGATCTGAGATTTCTTTCAGTTCCAAGGCAAAAAATTCAAATATTCCTTGTGAAAGCAAGGATTTGACTCAAATTCTCAATGTGATGGAAATATCTGAAGCCCTGTCCTTTCTTAAGTGCAGGGTTTATTTAAGGGGAGAGTGCACAAAGAAAGCAAGCACCTTAAAGGGAAGGGGCCATGCAGGCTCGATAGGAGAGTTTTCAAACTGACCATTCTAATTCATTAGTGGGTTATGAAAACAGTTTATCGGCTTGAGACCAGCATTTTATAAAAGCAAATCAGGCAGAAAACAGCAATAACTGTTGTTTTATAAAACTTTTATTTCTGTTATCTATACGTGCTATTCTTATCTTCTAGTTTGTGAATCGAGAGTAAGCCAAAGCAGGTCAGAAAGCACACAGCTAGTCATCAGGTCATGGATCTGCTTTCTCAAGAACCAGTCTCCCGGCCCTCAGCAGCATTCCTTGATGGGTGAGTTTCCATTGCTTCCGGCTCTGTGTGCCATGTCACATTTGACCTGGTGATGCAGCTTTTCATGAATCAGACATACCTGATGGCCTGGAGGGCACTGAGGGGTGGAACTAAATGGATCGTTCACACTAATAGTGCTAAATTGTCCAGACCTTGTAGAATATCCTATTTTAAACGTTCACCCACTCAATGGTCTTACTTGTTGTCTATTCCGACATTCCATTCAGTAAACTGGCAATTGTCTATGAGAGAATCTAATTCGCAAATATATGTACAAAACGTTGATCAAAATGCACTGAATTTGGAATTTTTCCTAGTCTTTGGTGAGAATTTGTTGTGCAAAGGTTTTCTTTAAATATTTCCCAGGGAGAGAGTCTCAAAAACTCCAAAATTTTCTAGTAAAGCTATATAGCAATGGAATCAGACTGTAATAATGGGCTCAGTCTCTTATAATAAATGAGAAATTTATAATCCCCAATCTTGTGTATCCAGTATTAGTCAGAGTAGGTTAACCACTATAGCAAAATAACCCCCAAACCCAGCAGCTTAACAAAATTAAAGTTTTTTTTTCTTGTTCACACAAAACAATCTGGTGTTTCTGGTGTGGGTGGTTTTCCTGGGAGGCTTTCCAGCATGTGGCATCCAGGCTTCCACTATCTTGTGATGCCATCATCTTCAACAGTGTCCAAAGTCAGCATGGAAGGAAAGAGAACATGAAGAAGGTACGCTGGCTATCAACAGTCTTGGTCTAAAAGTAACACTTACATTCAGAGTGCATGGGCCACAGCTAGCCACTCAGATGTGTGAGGTCTGGGGTATGTAGTCCTGGCTGAGCAGCCACTTTCCAGCAACAACTCTAGACCACAGAAGGAAAACACAGAGGTCTGATGGCCAGCTAGCTGTCACTGCCACACCCTGCACCCAGCACAGTAAATCAGAGGCCCTCACGGCTACAGCTTCATTTCTTATTTTAAATCATTTTTAAGAATAATATCGAGCAAGTACTCATTTAGCTGTTTAATCATTTTGTGGTCCTTCCTGGCAGAGCGTTCAAAGTGATTCTATACCATGTCTCAGGATAACTCAGGTAGAATTTTCCTGAAGAGGTGTGGCAGTTTGATATTATTCATGATTTCCAAAAAGAGATTTAGATTATGTTTGTAAACTGGTCTGATCCTCTGGGAATGATACCTTTTGATTGTATTAAATTCAAAGGTTTTCCGTTTACTCGATTATGTGAAGGTTAGATCTTTGATTCAACCACATCATTAGGGCATGGTCAGGGTTGAGTCCCCGCTCCCTTGGTAGGCTATATAAATGGACAATCACTCAAGGAGAACACAGAAAAAGATACACAGAGGAAGAGAGACAATCCATAGACACAGAAGAGGAGAAAACTGATCTTGCGGCACAGGGAAGAGAGACGAGCCATTCGCCTGATAGTCTACAGCTGAAGAGAACACAGCAGCTGAGCCCTATGCCAGCCTACAGCTGAGATCAGAAAAAGCTGGGCCCGCAGACATCGCCTGCCATCTTGTTTCAATACATGGCAAATGACTTTGGTTGAAAAATCCACCTTGAGTTGGATTCTTTAGGGCCTTGTAACTGTAAGCTTTTACCCCAAATAAATACCCTTTATAAAAGCCAACAGATTTCTTGTACTTTGCATCAGCACCCCTTTGGCTGATTAATACAAAAAGTAATGGAGAAGTGTGATAGAAGAACATCAAATCTCTTTAGACTTGAATCGTTTGTGAGAAATACAAACTCCACCTTGGCCTTGTCTGTAGCCAAACATAGTTGGTGGCATGTTCTCTCTCTCTCTCTCTCTCTCTCTTTTTTAAAGAAGTTTTAGGTTACATAAAATTTGCAACAAAAATATAGAGAGATTCCCATATATCTCACCCCTTCCTCCTCTCACATTTTCCCCTATTGATAACATCTTTCATTATTTGGTACATTTGTTAAAATTGATGAACAAATATTGAAGCATTGCTACTAACCTTGGTCTATAGTGTACATTAGGATTTATACTTTGCACGGCACAATTTTATAGGTTTTGACAAAATGTATAATGGCCTGCATCTATCATTAATCATGGAGAATAATTCCAATGTCCCCCAAATGTGGCACATTCTCTTGAAGTAATTCTAGTCCAGCTAATTCTTGACCTTCGTTAATGAGGCCAAGGTGATGGATGGAGCCAGCACATTTGAGGTGTCTCCAGAATTATTTGTGGATAAGATCAATTAAATTGCAAACCATTCAGTTTTATCATATCTTGGCTCACATTATACATTGGGTTCACGGTGACTTTAAAAATCAGAATTGGTGATTAAAATTTTGTCAGCAGTTTTCAGTACCACTAGGGAGAATATGAAATAATATATCTAGTGGTCACCAGGAATTCTGGTTACAAGAGACATGCACTTTACTGTGGGACAGAGGCATTCATTGAGCCTTTCTGTAACTTAAATGAAATGTCTAACTAGCTTTGTTCTGAACCTGTGCGCATCCTAGAATCTGATAACTCCGCAAACACTTTTAATTAGTTAAACCGTAAACAATTTGCTAGATTGACCAATACTCTCCATCCCTTCCATAAAACTCACAGACTGACACCCACGACATCTTTCACGTAACAGAAGTCTGGAAGCAGGCAGTCCACGAATCACATGAGAATGCCATGAAGTTGCCAAGGTTCCAGGCTCCGTCTGGTTTCTCCCCCACTATTCCTGGAAAGTCACAGTCATCCCCATGGTCCAGAGTGGCTCCCAGAGCTCTGATCATCCACAGCAGAATGAAAAACCCACCCTTTGTCTTTCAAGGGAACTTCCAGGAATTTGCCCACACATATTAAAAATAAACATTTATTATGTTTGTGTCACTCTTTAATGATTCTCCACTTTAACCAATTTGTTTTAGCTTGGTCAACCAACTACCAATCTTAATAATCTCTCATAATAGTTTAAATAACATGTGATAGCTTAATAATACCTAATTCTGTTTCTAATAGTCTTTGATCCTGAGTAGAAAGAGGATGCTCTTTAAATATTCCTGTTTAGGGAAAAGTATAGTAGGCAGTGGGAATGACAAATTAGGGTTTTGTTTATTCATCAGTCTTGCACATACTTGGCAGTCTAATTATTTTAGGTAAGGTACAAATCAAGTTGCTATAATGAAGGGGCCCTAAAACACAGTGGCTTAAATTACATTAGAAATTTCTTTTTCTCTCATGTAACAACACAGTGGTAATTGGGTGGCTCAGGACAGAGGGTCAAGGTAGATGCTCCAGTACTTGCCATTCCCAGCCAGTGGGCAGAATAATCATATGCCCAATCCTTTTAAGGGTATCCAGAGAGGCATACATTACTTTTACTCACATTCCACTGGCCAGGCTTAATCATAGAGCCACATAGCTGCTAGGTAGCCACCTAAAACTTGATTCCTGTGGAAGAAGGAGAGAGAAGATGTTTTGGGACAACTGGAAGTATCCTACAGTAATTTATTCCTATGGAGTCTAATCAGCTCTAGGTCAGCTGATGGGATGTAGTTTCTGAACACGTACATCTTAGGATGTACTGTGACTGTGGGGAGCTCATAGTTTTATAGGTAATGAGTCAGGAGAGGGACTGTTAAGGAAAAAATAAAACTAGTCTTGATGATTCCATGGTACCAGAACCAACCTTCCCATCATGAAGTAGATGCACCAGGTAAGGCTGTGTCACCACCACTGCCCATCTTCCATTTGTATTGGACCACATGGATGGAAACTTTTTGTGCCATGCAACCTGACATCTCAATAATTCAAGTGGCCTTTTCATTTTCCTATAAGCTGTAGCCAGATGCAAATGCTTCCTGAAAGAAAAATTTGAATTTAATGGAAGCAAAATCTTCACTATCATGGTCAGCAGCAGCAATTCAATTTGCATCAGCTAACATTTTTGGAGGGCAAGGAACTGATTTAGGCTCTGAGAGAGGGGAAGATGACAAAAACAAGTTTATTTCTTTACTTTTAAACAGCAGCTTTGTTGAATAAAATTCACATTTTAAACAATTCACCTATGTAAAGTGTATTATTTAATGGTTTTTAGTATATTCATAGAATTGTGCAACCATCATCATAATAAATTTTAGAACATTTCATCTCCCCCTGTATTAGTCAGGATTCTCTAGGGAAATATAACCAACTAGAGAGATCTGTAAATAGTATGAGATTTTATAAAATTTTCTTATGTAACCATGGTGATACACAAGTCCAAATTCTTTGGGGCAGGTTGCAAGCCAGGAACTCCAATGAGGGTTCTCAGTGAGCTCCCCAGGAGATGCTGGCTGTCTGAAGTAGAGGCGGGTCTCTGACTGCTGAAATCACTTCTCCTTTTAAGGCCTTCAACTGATTAGATGGGGCAGCTCTTGTTGCTGAAGGCAATCTCCTCAGTTGATTGTAGATGTAATCAGCCATAGATGCAATCAACTCACTGATGATTTAAATCCAGGAAATGTCCTCATAGTACAATTAGGCCAGTACTTGCTTACAAACAATGGGCACCATTACCTGGCCAAGTTGACACATGTGTCTAACCATCACACATCCTAAAAAAAAAACACCAAAAAACAAAACCTAAACTCATTAACAATAACACCCCATTCTACCTAGTCCACAACCCCAGTCACAGGCAGACATTAACTTACCCTCTGTCTCTATAGATTATCTATTCTGGACAATTTCATATAACTGGAATTATATAATATGTGGCCTTTTGTGACTGACTCCTTTCACTTAGCATGTTTTCAAGGTTCATCCATATTGTAATATGTATCAGTACTTCTTTCTTTTTAATTACTAAATAATATTCAATTTTGTGGCTCTACTGTGTTTACTTATCCATTCATCAGTTGATGGACATTTGGGTTGTTTCTACTTTTTTGGCTGTTATGAATAATGGTGCTATGAACATTTTTGTACAGGTTTTTGTACAGACATGTTTTCAATTCTCTTAGGTAAATACCCAGGAGTGGAATTGCTGGTCATATTGCCACTCTGTTTTTCCTTTTAAGGAATTGCCCAACTTTCCATTCTTACTGGCAACGTGTAAGGGTTTCAATTTCTCCACACCCTTGTCAGTGCTTGTTGTTGTCTATCTTTTTGACTACAGCCATCCTAGCGGGTGTGAAGCAGTATCTCACTGTGGTTTTGATTTGCATTTCCATGACGGCTCATGATGTTGAGCACCTTCTCACGTGTTTATTTACCATTTGTCTATCTTCTTTGGATAAATTCTATTTAGATCCTTTGCCATTATTTTAATTGGGTTATTTGTCTCTTGTAAGAGTTCTTTAAATATTCTGGATACAAATCCTTTTCAGGGTTGTCTTTTTACTTTCTTGGTGGTGTACCAGACACATTTTTTGCCTTTAAGTGTCTTTGAGGTCCAGGCATGGCATAAATACAATAGAAGGGAGAATTTGCTTCCAGTGGACTAAAAAATAAACTATTCCAGGCAGAGTCTGTGAGTGATTTGAGAACAAGTGTCCAAGGACTTCTCAGACAGTCTGTGTGAATCCTTTTGGCTAGTGACCAACTATTTGGCCTATCAACTCAATCAAAATAGCAGTCACCAGTAAAAAAGCTGATTTGGCTGGGTTTTCTTTTTCACTGGGCTGGCAGATTGTATGAACCAACAAGTTATTTGGTAATGAAAAACTCTCCAAAGACTTCACTGCCCTTCATTTAATGTATTGACTCCATAATATATTCTGATTGGTTAAAACAGTAAAAAATACAGCTGGTTTAGAACTAGGAGGTCCCTTCAGGTGATAGATTCAGAAGGGACTCACCCACAGTTTCATTCTTCTGGAAAAGTTGAGGACCAGAAGCTTTAACTCCTCAGTTCCAGGCCAAGTTTCTTTCCACCTCTGTCTTATTACCCATTGTCCATCCTTTCTGGTAGCCTCTTGAACTTTCTCACTCCCCTCCCTGAATAGCAAGACAGGAGAATGAATTTCTAAGCAGTATTTCGAGTCTTAGTTGAAGCAAATCTAGGTGGTTATTGGGGTGTAGGGTTGGAGTCTCTGGGCTTGTGGATATGACCGTATTTTCTCTTATTTAGCAGACAGAACGGTCCTAGTAGCAAAGGGCTTGCTGCACAGAATCTGCCGGTGAGGCATCTCGGCTGAGAGTCGCTCTAGCATAGGAACAGATGACAGGACGGCAGGCAGCCTGTCTCCTTCTAGGGAATAAGGTGAGGATTCCTTTAACACAATGTGACAACTAATCTCTCTATAGCATCTGACTGAGAGGCTTTAATTACTACTGTGATGTACACACATGATTTCTTTATGCACACAAACAGCCGGCACTTTAATGTGCTTCCCTATTGCTGGGCAGCATGTCAATCAGCACAGAGCGAGCCGATCCTGAATCCTTCTCCTTTTTTCCTCCTTGTCTCTTTCCTCTGCATTTGTTTCCCCCTCCTTTCACGTCTTCTTGTTTTGTGAGAAAGGGCTTATTGATTTTATGCTTTGACCCAAGGCTGGGTCCTTCAGCTCCCCTTCCTCTCTCAAATCAGTGTTCACAGGGATTGGAGGTGTTTTCACAGGTTTGCTGGCAGTCAGATGAAGACCTGGGTAGAGGAGAAAGAGAGAGAGAGAGAGAGAGAGAGAGAGAGAGAGAGAGAGAGAGAGAGAGAGAGAGAGAGGTTATTGTGTTGTTTTGGAATGGTATTGCACAGGAATGGCAGGAATCACAAGAATGAATTTAGAGGGAATAGCCAAAATCAGACTTTCTTCCAGTTTAAAAGAATCAAACTGTAGCCTAGTTCTGAGCCTGTGCCACCATAACACTAAATATCTGTATCATTTGCCAAGCAAGTATATAAACATCTTGACTCTGAAATAATAAATGTCAGAATATTTAGAAGTATTTGACTTAGATTCTTTACTTATATCAAAAAATAAGGTGATCCATATGATCACTTTGGAAGAGTATTTGAAATATGTTTGTCCATATCCTTGCCTCTAAGCAAAACGATATCTCAAATGATGCTAATAAAAGTTTTAAGAAATGGAAACATTGATCCATGGTCTGAGCATGAAGATGTTCCCCTGTGAAGCATTTTCCAGCAGCTTAAAACTATATATGGATACGTGTTTGAATGAAAGAGAAACGACACTAAATTCATCACCATGATGCCCCATGGCCAGAGTGAGGTTGACCTGCAAGGTTCCTTTTCATACTCTTATAATTTCATGCCTGTGGGTGGTACTTTTCTCTCCAAAGTTCCCATCACTGCAAGGGCCAAAAGAGTTTTTAGGGTTTGTAAGTCTTCCCCTCAATTTCAGTTCTCACCAAGCACAAGACTAGGGCTACTTTGGAGAGATGGATTTTGATGCTTGACCTGCTGCCAAACATTTTGATGGAAAGGAGACTTCAACACCCTTAGTCCCTACTCCAGAAACAGTCCCCTAGTCACCATCTAGATATGTTTCCTCTGTGATCACCATCTAGACATGCTTCCTCTGTGATCAATATCTAGACATGCTTTCTCTGTGTGCTCTGAAAATTGTCCCTCTCCTACATCCAGCATCTCATTCCTCTGTTCCCTGCCACACTGCCCTCATCCTTCATCAGCGTAGCTTGTTCTGGTCTGGATGCTGCAATGGCTCCTGCATGCAGCTCAGACTGGGTGACTGCTGACCTGACCTAGCCCCTGATTTGACCCTGTGGGACCTCCAGGATCTTGACTCTACCTATATTTCAAGGTTTTTTCCTTTATAAAGTCCCTCCCCTACCAAGTATCTGACCAAGATTTGGACTACTTTTTCATTTCTAAACTTTTGTTAATGCTCTTCCATCCTCCTTGAATTCCTGCCATCCTCCATGCCTTCCCCAACCTGTCAAAATCCTACACATTTTTAAAGATTCAGCCCAAATGTCTCCGTTTCCAAGGGCCTTTCCTCTGAGCTTCCATAGCAACTATTGGGGCCCAGTTCACACTCTTCATTGAGGAGGTGGAGGAGCCTTGATGTGGGTCAGAAAACCAATGTGTTAGCCTCAGCTCTCTTACCAAGAAGGCTGGTGGCCTTACCTGTGTCTCTCAAGCAACTTGAGCTTCAATTTTTTTCATGCATCAACGTAATAGGCTTGGACTGGATGGCTTCGGAGGAGCTGTCTGCTTTAAATCCCATGTGATTCTATGGTTGTATTTTCAGAGGCTACATCTTAATTTCTCCTTCAAACCTACTAACTCCTTTAGGGCCAGATTTATTCCTTATTCACCTACAGTCTCTTTTTTTTCCTCTTGATGCAAGAGTATTAGGTGAACACAGTAGGCACCTAATAAATACTTGTTGAATAAAAGGATGGATGAAAATGTATCTCTTGCTGCAAATTAATCTCACTTATTCTGTTTTCAGACATGAAATGGAAAAGAGCTGAGGCATGCTGTTTATTTTATGACTAATTACTACCTCCTGTGCCACACACAGGGCTAGTTTTTGCTGAAATGTTACATGCTTGAGATCAGATTTTGATCAAGAGGAGGTTGACCCTCCCACCCTTCTGCGTTTGATTCTCTTTCTCTGTGTGCACATGGACCTTGTGTTCCTAAATAAATTATGTGAGAGATAAATACTCATTTATTTGAGGGGATAGGCTTCAAATTTCTACCTTCTGTCACAAAACAGGCGTGATTTTGAATTTTAAAGGGAGGTCCAGTGCCTCTATATAATCCCATGGTTTACAGAGCTCTCTGTATTGGTTGGCTGCAAGGAGTAGGAGATCACCCACGTGATGTGGTTTCAAGGTACCAGTGGGGCTGCATCTGCTTGGCCATCGGGAAAGAATTACTTCTTTGATTCAGGAAGGCTTTACATCTACAAAAATAGCCTGATAAAATGCTACAACTCAAACTCTCTTTGTTGATCCTTTAGGCTGTATAACATTTACCCTGCGAGTATTCTACAAAACAAAGGTTCCATGAGATGTTAGTAGGTGTTGCATAAAAAGGGGGGCTTCTGTGGCCAAAACATGTTTGGGAAGTTACAATAAATGAAACTAAACAGATTTTCGTAATTGCAGGACTTTTTGGAATATTGAATAGGCTAGTGTGTGTAGTGAATCTTCGAGAGGGGAATGCAGTAGGCCACTTTTCCAAAGCAGATATGATGACTGAGCCAGAGTTCTTCCAACCACGTTATTTTATTGTACTTTTTAAGTTAAGTATCCCAAGGGTCTAGATTTCCCCTGAACACATTCTTGGAAATGCTTCCTTAGAAGACCATGAGAGCTAACCAAATACCAAATGCAGAGAGGCAGCAAGACTGAAGTGAAGCCAAAGAGAAATCAAAGACAGACTGCTGCCTGTAGCAGCTTAGCAATACTCTGCATGGCAGGTGGAGGCACTGAACAGGTGGTGGAGGATCCCATTCCACCTGAGCCTCAGGTAGCACCTTTTCTCTCACAAAGTCTCACTTGATTCAACTTTGATTGGCTGTCCTCATACTTCCACTGCGTGACCTTGAGGTTCAGAGAAAGCCATGCCATTTCTCCAGCACATTTGCTGAATGCACTGGGCAGAACAGAGAGAAGCCAGAGAGATCCTGGTCCAAGGACTTAAGAAGATGATGCCCACCAAATGCCAAAAGGACTGTTTAGCTAATTAAATCAAAATTTAGTCTATTCTGGGAGGTGGGGTCCCTGGTAGGGGTGGGGTGATTGGAAATCAGTACAGCCCATTTCTTCATAAGGCAGAGTTAAAATTGACAGTCATTATTTTCCCCTAAATTTTCAAATGCCTCTTGGCTCTTTCTGTACTCAAAGTCCTTAAGACAAACAGTATGACCACAAACTATATAAAGAGCACCCATTAGGCAGCTAAACTAAAACTTCTTGCATGATTGAGTGGGCTGCAGTAAAGTCAGGTTAACGGCCTCCTGGGAGGAAGAGAGGCAGAGAGGGAGTAGAAACATGCCTGCTCTGGCCGTGAGCAGTTCTGGGCCCCCGGCGGAGCCCCAGGGTGGAGGCTGCTGCTCACACTACCTAAGAAGGGCAGATAGGGAGAGACCCTCTGGGAGCAGAGCCCGGCCCTGCCGGCCCTGCAGTTGAGCAGGCCCTCCCTGTCACAGCCGGAGCCCAGCCTGCCCCGCGCCTCCTCTCCCTCCCCTCCGCCAGCTCTCGCTGCATGCTCGCCCTCCCCGCAACGCTGACCTTGCTCCCACCGACCACTCTGCCCAGAATGTCACAGGCATCAGTCTTCACCTTCTGGGCCCTCCTCAAGTGGGTCAGTGTCTGTCTCTCCTGTCGGGCTGATCGGGACCTCTCTAGAGTCAGGGAACAAAGGTTCGGGGGTTAGTTTTGTAGGTCTAGTCATTAGCACACAGTACGCTCAGTGACAGTTATCAAGCTCTCCTTTCTCCATCAAGCCTTTCAGCCCTTCTTAGGACTGGGTGATTTTCCTTTCCGTTGAATTCACTCCATTCAGCATCAGGACTTCTCTTGCACCCTCGTGCCATTTGCCTTTACATGTTGCGATGTCACTCCTCCCAGGTTAGACTGCAAGCGGATGAATGAGCACCTTGGTCCCTAAAGTTGTTTTGCCATCCCGTGTAGTTCAAATAGGAGAGGTGAGCAACAACCCAGGCTCACTCGAGAGTAAAGGAGCATCGGTTGGGGGATGGTTCCTTCACATTTAGCAGGGATGATGTCAGAATGTTTGGATGCAAAGGAGCCAAGAGGAAATTGACTTCCCCCTTTTCTCACCCCTAGATTGTACATTCCCTGGCTCAAGGGCTGGGAGACCAAGAAGGAGGGCACAGGTGACTGTCCAGGTGTTTAGGGGAAGGGAGGGGTGCGAGTGGCAGGACGCGGGTCCAGGAGGCGGGGCTGCTGTGAGGGATGCAGCAGCACTTCCTCATCTGTCTGCCTGGCAGCCTGGCAGGGGGCTAATGAGAAGCGAGGTGTGAGGCAGGAGCTTTCAGCCGCAATTACAGGCTGCTCAAGCTGCTGACAGCACACAGCCGGCCACCTTGGGGCCAGAGGCCATGGTGGCTACCTGTGCCGCCCTGGGCCCCCCTGCCTCCTAAGGAGGTGGTCCCTGCCCCGCCAGCTGAGGGAGCTTCTCTACCCTCCTCCATCTTCCCACTTGTGGGCCCAGGCAGCTCTCCAGCTCTCTGGAAGGAGGACTGTTTTAAGGTTTGGCCCATATAATTAAAGAGGGTAATGCCCACCTCTGCCTAGCTGGCCTTTCTGCTGCTTGGCATTGACTGGGCTCTCCCAAGCTGAGAAGAAGGGGCTAGCTGATTGCTGCGGTGCTCCTCATAACCGTCTCTGACAGCCCGGGCATAAGCATGTACGTTTCCCTCTGTCCCAACCCTGCCAGGGACTCTGATTAATGCCTGCTCCGCCTTCAAGGCTAGCTCAGGAGTTCCTTCTTCAGGAAGCCTCCACTAACCCCTGACCTCTGGCTCCTGCTCCCTGCTCTGAACCTTGGACTCCTCTTTCCTACCACCTCTACTCGCTTGTTATCCAGCATAGCCTCTGTGTCTCTGTGCCTATCATGGTTCCTAGTACAGAGCTGGGGTTTTGCACATGTTGAATGAATAAAGCAAATGAATTAATCATCCAAATTGACCACCAAGCTCTGCTCTGAGTAGCAGGATCCAGAGAGGCCGAAAAAGCCTGTATCGTATCTGCCTCCCCCAAGGGGTAAGGAGTACTTAGCCCTGTTCCTGACATGCCGAAGGACTCATTAAGTACCAAGGCCCTTTCCTTCTGTTCCCCCCTCAATTCAGGCAGATGCATTGACCATTTTGTTAGAAAATCACCATCAGAATGGGTTTCATGGCACCTCTGCTGCTAAGCAGGAAGGCAATCTAAAATACCCTTGCAAAACCTTTTAAAGAGTGCGTTCCCCCTTGAACTGTATTTGCCCCACAAACTGAGCCAAGCCCATTGCACTCTCACCAATGCCATGCCATGCCCCCTCTCCTAGCTCTCCCCGCTCTCTCCCTCCCTTGCCAAGGGAGGTCAGATCCTCTCCCAAACCTCACATCTTTGCCCCTCCCCATTCCCCAAGCTTCCAAAATTACCCCTTCTGTGCCCCCACCCCCACTCGCAGCCATATCTCTCTTTTCTTTAGCAGGCATAACTCTGATTGCATTTATTTCACAGGACTAGTGAGAAAGAATGATTTCAGCCAATGGCGTTGAAGTTTCTGGTTGTTGGGGGCAAGGGTGCTTCTTGATGCCCCTTTACGGAACCCTGAAACCTCTCCCTTTTCTCAGTGCCCAACCTCCTGGCTTTGACCAGGAAGAGAGAAGCGAAGGGAGCAGGATATTAAAGCCCAAAGCCGCGCAGCCCGCCCCAGTCTTGGAACAAAGAGGTGGTGGCGAGGCGGGAGGCGGCGGGCAGTACCCACAGGCCCGTCCACCTGCCCACAGCCCCGGTCCTCGGAAAACGCCCGCCGCGCTCCACCTCTCACAACAGCTGGCCCGCGTGTCACAGCCAATTAAGCTTCGGAGGGTGTGAGAGGAAAAGCAGTGACACCGCATACTGACCCCTGCTGTCACAGGGCAGATGTGGAGGCCAACACGCGTCCCCCGCACGGCCACGCCGCTAATTAATCACCTCGGCCACCAAGTCGTGACAGCGCTTTGCCCGGTGCAGGCGCGCGGAGGCGGGGCGGGGCTTCTGCGGCGACAGGGGCGGGCCGGAAGCTCTGCGGTGACCCGGAGTCCCCTCTCTCAGCTGGCCTGGCAGACCTGTCTCCGGCAAGTTTTCGCTGAAGCTGTTGGGGTTAAAAGGAAGGGTTGAAAAGAGAGCAACCTTTTGAAAAATCATAAACAATTACACAGGGTGCAGGTTGGTGGCGCAGAGAGCTGGCCGCGGGGAGATTGCGGGGAGATTGGGCGGTAGCCCCCACAGGATGCTCTCTCTAGGGTGTTTGGGAGCAGTTAGTAGGGTCCTCAGGATTTGCTTGGGAGTGAGCCTGGGGGCAAACAGCCCTCAATCTACAGCTTTTCTCCTCCCTCCACCAGTTTCTCACCGGCCCTTTTCATCCTGTCTCCCCTTCATCAGGCACTAAATGTTGTGTCTGGATTGAGTCAGATTCTGAGTTAAATGCATAGGAAAACACCAGCTTACTCCTACACATCTTTCAAGACTTGACTTAGTCTTGGTTGCTTCCACCTCAACCCCTAAGTCCACTGTGGGAGACATTCTGGTGAACCCCTAGCTCCTGGCGTTTTCCAGGTGCACCTAAGACAACGAACTGTAATTTACTGAAGACAAGGACCATGCCAGCATCACTCATCTTTGTCACCCTGTCCCCAGCACAGTGTCTACTGCAAACTTTACACTTACAAACATTTGATGAGTGATTTACTAATGAGACATGATCCTTTCAAGGAGCTCATGGCCCGTGGGGAGGTAGAGGGCCAAAGCCAGCCCCTCATACAGCAGGGTATGGGTGGGAGGGGCAGGGATTAGAAGAGGTGTGCCAGCCAAAGGTGCAAGCACAAAACACACTGCAATCTTGACTGGTGACTGCTTTTGTGGAAATATTGGGTCAGGTCTACTCAATTTTCATTAAAGCTCAAAATAATGGCCGAAGCTGTCAGGTCAATCACTGCGTAATTAATTCTTAGGCAAAACTCTTTTCTTCTTCTGGATAAAGCTAGGGCCAAGGTTGCTCTGACACATGTCTACCTCTCTTCAAGACTCCCCTGAAACATTTTCTCCTTAGATTTCCTTTCTAGAGGAGAGCCTAATGCTAGGAGCTTGAAAGGTCAGTCCCAGAAATCATTCAGTGGGGGCAGGCTCCTTCTGTCATATGAGAAGCATTGTCGTGGGCAGCAATGTTGGAAGACTCTGACAAAGTTCCTTTCAATTTATAGATTGGTTGAGTGATTGAAAGAATCAACAAACAAGTGAGGGAACAGTCAACCTCTCTCAACGTTCATTAAGATAATAGCCAGTTTTATTCACTTAACCTCTGATAAAGACATCAGAAATCCACTCATGGCTCTGAAAGAATCTAACATTCTTAGAAAAAAGATGATTTTTACTAGAAATCTCTCTCCAAATATTTAGATCATAGGTTACCCCAAAATATCAGTCAGAATTTTTTTTTTTTAAAGATTTATTTATTTTATTACATATCTCCCCTTCCCCCCGCTGTGGCGACGCGCCGAGAGTGGTCACTGCGCAGGCGCGGCTTTCCCCGCTTGTGGGCAGTCTCTGCGTCCGTTCACGGCCGGCGCTTGCTTCAGTTTGCGGGTGGCTGGCTGCGCTCCATCCACGGGCGACCTGCCCTGCCCGTGGCAGCTTTTGCCCTGTCCGTGGCAGCTTCTTGCCCTGCCCACGGCGGCTCCGGCCCACCCATGGCGGCTTGCCATTCTCAAGGCGGTCTGCCCGCTAGGAGAGGTCCCCGGGAATCGAACCTGGGGCCTCCCATGTGGTATGCCGGTGCCCTATCCACTGGGCTTTCGAGCCGGCCCCAGAATTTTTAATAATGTGTTTCCAGAGACAAATCTAAGAAAAATACCCAAAAATAGTAATAAAAAGTGACTTAAACATCTACTCATGATACTTTACAAATGTTGAAAGCGGTATTAGCAGCTTAAAATATGTGGAAAACAAGTATCTAAGCTAGAAAAAAGCATGCACATAAGAAAGTCTTCTGCACTATGTCAATTGACCAAGCAAGGTGTGGACAAGACCTAGAGCTTGTTATGTGTAAGCACGAGAGAGTTAACATTTGATATTTAAATCAAGACAACTTACTTACGTTAGCGAGGACAGCGTGGAGCTCAGGCTCTGCTAACTTACCCGGAAGGACCATGTAATGCCAGGGAGACATCTCTTCCTCGCCTTTTGGTACCTTCCCTGAAAATGGGCAAAGGTTTCCAGTCTAAAAGGCAAAGTCTCCATCTTGTGGTCAAACACAAAACTGCAGCTAGTCTGGAGCAATTTCAAAACAAAATGACAAACCAGCTAAGAGCATAGGGCAGGACAGACCTCTGGGCAAATCCAAGAGACAGAGTTACCCTTTTCTGCAGTCGCTGTCTTTTCTGTTCCTAAACGCCTTCCTCTTCCATTCAAAGGCTCGGTGCTCTCCCGCTCTCTCCCCAGCTGTCCCAAACACCAAAGATGGCTAAATACCAGCCATTTGCAACTCTTTCTCCCCAGATATTTTTCCCTTATAAAAGCGTTGTTGCCCCATCACAGACTTTGAGAATCAGAGAAGAGAAAAAGAAGGACAAGGCCAGAGGCTGTCAAATGTATGACTTCTGGATTTCTCAATACCAAAGTGATGGGAGTTGAGTCTTGTCTGACAGGGTGGCAGGGTGTGTGAGAAGTGAGCGTTAAGAAAGGAGGGTCACCAAACCTACCTATTTGCCAGTGTGGATACCACTTCAGATTTGATCCTTGGCTGAAGGTGGGCACAGCCCAAGGTATCAGCCTAAATAAAGAAACATGAATGTGATTTATTGGCAGGTCCTGCCCAGCAAGGGCCTTTGATCCACTGATATGCATTTTTTGCAGTTGCTTCTTTGAGTTTAAGGGAAATTACTGATAGTTTCCTTGGCAGCCTTGAGGATATATGTTCTAGAAGAGCTTGACAATACAAGAACATAAGGTATAGGAGGGTAAACTAGAGGGCAGGGCACTCACAGTAGAATAATTTACTATCACCATTAAAAATGACTTTATGGGAAAATAATAAGGGCTAACATATTGATGTGCTTTTCGTGGTGCATGACAGCTACTTAATAAATATTAGCCATTATTATTATTCCATAAAGTCATTTTTAATGGTGACAATACAATTTTCCTAACAGCCTCATGATTAGACGCTAACATTGTTTCTACTTTACGCATGAGGAAATTAAAGCTTTGAGATGACAGTCACCTTGGTTAGACTCTGGTTAAGCTGGAACCCCAGCATGGGTTTGTCTGACTCCAATGATCAGGCTCTCAACTAGTAGGCCTACTGCTTTTAAAGAAAAGACAAAGATGTGGAGAGATGTTCCCGATATGTTACCACGTGGAAAGGAAAGGCTTACACAATAATGTTGTAGGAGGAGCCCATTGTATAAAAGCGAGTGTGTGCCTGTGTGTAGACTGATGAATGGAGATGCATAAAGCAGAGGGAAGGGGTTCAGAGTGAGAGCTTTGGCGCCAACTTGTCTGGGCTCAACACTGGCTGTTTCCTCGTGGTGTGAGCAGTGTTCCTTCTCTGTACTTCCACATCGGCCTTATGCGACAGGCTTGTTGTAAGGACTTAGTCAGGTGACACATGGAAGCCACTGACGTGGTGTGTGACAGTTGCTGCTCAATATGTTAGCTCTTATTATAGATATGTACTAAAACTTCACAATGACGATCTCAGATGGTGTGAATATGGGGGCTTGTATATCTGTCTTGTGTTTTATCTGTATTTTCAAAGTGAACTGGCATTAATTGTGTAACAAAAGAGAGACAACCCTGTTAGAGAAGGCAGGCACAGCAGACCCATCAGAGGTGCACTTGTATTCCTGGTTTCAGCACAGCCAGGTGGAACTGAGGTATTAGGTGGATAATCAGATATGGCTCTTGATTATAATGGTGCAGTAGAGAGAGCTAGCTGACCCCAATACCTGCTTATCCTTCCTATATGGTAACAACCCCCAGCTTCTAGATGGGTTCACGGACATCCAGCAAGCAGGCTACATTTTCCAGCTTTCCTTGCAATCAGGTGTGTTTTATGAATAATTCTGGCCTATGGGATGTACATGCTGTATGTCACTTCTGGGAACTGTCTTTAAAGGTAGAGGACATAGCTTTTTCCACTCTTTCTCCTTCCCGATGACTGGAAGCTGTACATGATGGTCGGAGCTGGAGTAGCCATGTTGGACCATGAAGAGGAATCTACTTGCTGCTGATAGGAAGGCAACAAGGAGGAGCCTGACCCTGACAATCGTGGAACCATAATACTATCTGGAATGCTTTTCATTTATGCCTTGCTTTATCCACTATTACTTCAGGGTTTTTGTTTTGTTTTGTTTTGTTATTCACAGCTCTGTGGTTTTCATTCAGGGACTACTTTGCCACTGCCCTCACCCCACCATCCTGAGGACATTTGGCAATGCCTAGAGACATTTTTGGTGCCACACTGGGAAGGTGCTACTGGCATCTAGTGGACAGAGGTCAGGGAAGCTGCTAAACACCCTCCAGTGCCCCCACAACAGAGAATTAACCTATCCAAAATGTCCATTGTGCAGAGAACGAGAAACCCTGCTCACAGCTGAACTCAATCTCAACTGATATAAGGAGCTTCCCAAGAGAATATCTACCATGGCTTTGTAACAAGCTTTGACCGACTGAAGCAGTGTCAGAGGTTGGTGTGAGCCATGGAAAATCCACAGGCAGCTTCTCCTTCCACCGGCATCATGAACCCTTCAGTGACTCTGGAGCATTTGGATGGCAGGCAAGAGCCTCCCTGAAGGGCTCCCTGGCTCTAGTCCTAGGCTATGCAGTAGGCTTCTGGTTCACCCGAATCTAGTCACCTGCGAACCATGGGCTGGGACTCCTGGGTGAATGGTAGCACATGAAGGAGAACGGATGCATTGTTTATATCAACCCTGGGGTACATTAGTGTAGCATATAACTACTCCCAAAGATCCAGTTGGTTAAACT
Organism: Chaetophractus vellerosus; assembly: GCA_004027955.1. Classification (NCBI taxonomy): domain Eukaryota; kingdom Metazoa; phylum Chordata; class Mammalia; order Cingulata; family Chlamyphoridae; genus Chaetophractus; species Chaetophractus vellerosus. The sequence continues at coordinate 14,604 of PVKH010001007.1, read as the reverse complement.
CTCAGAAATCCCTGGTGACATGACAGCCCTCTCAAAGAAGTACCTCCCAGCCTGGATTCCCAGGGTCAAAGGCACAAGTCAGGTTTTGGGAGTCTGAGAGTGAGTTAGATCTGCCAGGTCCTCTCTCATTGGTGATCTAGTGAGCCTTGCTTGGCCAAGTTTCTGAAACTTTTGGCAGAGCAGTCTTGAGAAGTATGTGACATATTGACTAAGAACAGGTCCCTACCCTGGAATATGCTTGATTATCTGCCCCTAATACTCCTGCCAGTGTGCCTGTGAGACCAAAGGAATTTCACAAGGATGTTGGGTCTGTCCAGCTTATCTCACTTTCCTTGATGTACTAGATCTCTGCTCTGGGGTGAGCCTTCATTCTGGAGTAAACATGGGCTGACCAAATGAGGTAGGTTGTACGAATCACTTCATTAAGCACTCTTACATATGGGCAGTTTGATTCTAGCTCAGGTTCTGGGTGAGAAGGTTGGCCATGTTGGACATTGGACATGGATGGACACCACTGCATCCTGGAGGCACATGGCAGGTAGTGAGGGTGGCAGCTTCCTGTCCAATAGTGCTTATCAGCTCTTGACTGGACTTTCAAGGAACTCTTAAAATCTCTTGACAGACTTGGTGAGAGGTTCTTGAGATCCAAGGGGCAGAATGATGGAGGTAGCCGGGGTCAAACACTGGGTGACCTGAGGTGACAGAGATCAGGGCGGGGAAAGAAGTCAAAGATCAATAGTAATCAGAGAAAGGAGTCAGGATTTTGGAAGTAAGTGTTAGGGAAATCTAAGTTACATATTTTAAATGAGACCTCTTAAAAAACAAAACTTTTAAGTTATAGCATACAAAAGTAAGGTGGATAATATAAAGACCCCTGACATGGTCAACTCATAGCCAATCTTACTTCATTTCACATCCTATCCTACATCCTGTACCATCCCCTACTCCTAGATTATTTTAAACAAATGATATAATTCTGTATATAAATATTTTAGTATCTACTTCTAAATATAGGCTCTTTTTAAAAATATATAACTATAATACCATAATCACACCTAAAATTAAAACAATTCTTTAATATCATCAAACATGCAATTGGTAGTCATATTTCTCCAACTGTCTTATGATATATTTTACAGTTTGCTTGTTTTGAACTAGGATCCAAATAAGGTCCATGTGTTGTGATTAATTGATATATCTCAAACTCTTTCAATAGGTTCCCTCTATATATCTTCTTTTTTTTATTGCAATTACTTTGTGAAGAAACCAGGTTGTTTGTCTTATAAAATTTCTCATGGCCTGGGTGTTTCTCTGTTGGTTCCCATGGTGATGTTTAACAAGTTACTCTGACTCATGTATATCCTGAGATTCGTGGCTAGATCAAGAAGCTTGCTCAGATTTGGGTGTGATTTTGTTGCTGTTGTTGTTGAAAGACCACGTCAGAGGTGGTGTTAGGGTATGCCCACCGGATGATACGTAATGTCTTGTTATCTTTCTTCTTAATAATTAATGCCTAGATTCTTTAATTCACAGCAGCTGCAAAATGGTGATCTTGAGCCACCTCTAATAGCCCAGGCTGCCCAATGGGTGTTGCAGCACCTGAATATTTTTTATAAGGGCACCTCTTACTTTGTACAACTCTAACCCTATGTGTTTTTCTACTCCATGAGGTAATTATATGCAAAAAATTTGAAAGCAGTATGGCATAATGGAGACAATCACATTGACATCAGTGGAATCCTCACCCCATCACTTAATAGCTGTTTGACTTGTTATACAAGTTCCTTAACTTCTTGGCACTTTCATGTCCTCAGGTGTAAAATGAAAATAACAGAACACACCACTTAGAAACGTGGTAAATGATAGGAATAATGTATATCAAATGTCTGGCACATAGTAGACTCTCAGTAAATAGTAGTATTTGTTGTCTCATATCTCACTGATTTTAAGATGCACATTTTTTCACATTAACCTATCTGAAATCAGGATGCATCTTATAACTTAAGGTATCTTAGATCCAGGGACATTGAAAGTTGTGCAGTTGTTGGTGACAGCTTTCTCCTGCCCAAATGCATTGAGTCTAGATCATTGAGGTTGCTCTAGAGACTTAAATAATCATTCAGAAAGAGGCTTTCTGAAGTGAGCTTATTCTGTTAATAATTTCCATTGGCCCTAGAATTTTCCAAAGTTTCATGGAGGCTCTCAATTCTAGGATACTAGGTATGGATTCTATAAGTCTTGCTCATAAGATCAACAAAGATGAATTCTCAGAAATACTTTGAGATTCTAATATTGTTTTATATTATTAATATTCAAGAAAAAAGAAAATAAAGTAAAAAGTGGGTTACCTCCTTGTGATTGGTCACTTCAGCTTCTTCTCTGAGACTCCCCCCTTTCCTTTCTCAACCTTCTCCTACCACAAGGAGCTAATCTTGTGGATCAGATTCCATAATTCGAATGGGGCCCTTGTTCCCAGTGGGAGCCTCTCTTCATAATAAAGTTTGAATCTGAGTGTTGACCTCTTCTACTTTTTTCCTCCATGTGGTTGTGGTAGTAAATGGAGAAGGCCTGGCCAGCTTCATCCTTCTCATGATCATGTTTTGTTTCACGTAATCTTGATCCATATATATCTTGCTGTGCTTCTAATAGTTAAACTTTAATAGTTAAATGATTATAGTTAATGGCAATCTATTATTTCATTCCATACTTGTACGTATTCAGTTCACCATTATCCTACATTGTTCCCCTTTTTAATTTTTCACCGTCATAAAAACATTGCAGGGTTGCGGATGTGGATCAGGTGGTTGAGTGCCCGCCTCCCATGTGGGAGGTCCTGGGTTCGGTTTCCAGTGCCTCCTGAAGAAGCAAAAACAAACAACAAGCAAAGTGGGCTAGAAGACCAACTCAGGGAAGCTGATGTGGTTGGGCCCTGGCTTCTTGCATGCGAGATCCCGGGTTCAGTCCCCGGTCCCCAGTACCTCAAAAAAACAAAAAACAAAAAACAAAAACAAAACAAAACAAACAAAAACACATTGCAGCTCAGACCTTTCAGCCAAGCATTCTTATTATTTTGGATTATTTATTTAGAAGTAATTCAGATGCAACTGTGGCAAACGAGAGTTTATTAGGGAAAAAAGTATTTTTCTAATATTGGTTTTAAGGGGTTCTAGCCAAAACTGAGAAGAGATGCCAGTAGAATAAGGGGGCCCAAAGGGACAGGAACTGAGTGGAGTTGGACAGACTGGGGCCCTAATCAATGAGTTGTGGGTCAGACAGGACTGCTGAGCTGATGAGTCACATTTGCTTCATCTTTGATGTTGGTGCTGTCCCGACTACAAAATGCCAGAGAGTCCTGAGGGTTTCCTTGCTTTCCTTACAAGAACAATGGACTGGAACTGCATAATAACCAATAAAGAACCCCTTATTGCCATGTCCAATCCATAAGTTCTATGCTGTGTCTTTGGCCAAACCTCTATCCACCCCCTCTTTAGGGATTTTATTTCATTTTATTTTTTATGACTTTATGTCCTGGTGATACTGAAAAGTTAGTTTACTGCTCCCTGCATACCCCTGTTATTTCATGCGCCCTTGTTTTAATACCTGCTATTCGCTCTGCCTTGAATGCTCTTTCTTCTTTTTTCTTACCAGGTTAGCTCCTGGTGGCAGGCCCTGTTGCTTGCCAACCAAATAGCCATTTCCCTTATCTTCATTGCTAAAAGAACCTCAACTTGGTTCAGATTTGGAGCAGCAATATGTGGGTGGCTCTTCCACCAGCCCCAACCATGGTTTGTCTAAGCCAAACATGGCAATCCCGTGCTCCTTTGATTTAAGACTGCATAGGTGACCCAATTATAGTTCATGGAACCTGAGAGGAAGGTCTGCTGAAAACTTTTTTTCTCACTAATAAATAGTGAGAGTCACCCCCTCCCTACCTAATTTAGAATGTTGTTGTGTGAGAACATGTGTTGTATGGAGCTTCAGCAGCCATTTTGTATCATTAGGACGATGTCACGGACACACTGAGAATGATGGGCTACAATGATGAAAAGAGCCTGAATCCTTCAGAGATTAGAACTGCCCACTGTGAGGGAACACTGTGGCAGCATGCTCACTGCCTAGGCAGGGTGGAAACCCAGCACTCACTAATGGCATCATGTCACGGGTAGTAATGGCAGAGTTGGGAAGGGACCATGTTCCAGGCACTTTCTCGTTGGGACACGGTTCAGTTGCATGAAGAGAAATTTGATTGCAGTATCTTAATCCAACACAGGCTTATTCTTTGCTTTGATATGAAGTTATGAGGTCGCAATGTAGGGCTCATGCAGAAGACCCATGAAACTGTCAGAGTTCTAGTTTCCTTTGTTTTTTCTGCGTTGCCATCCTTAGCCGGTGACTTTCCTTTTGACTGCTTCAAGCCTGCTTCACCTCTAGCCTTGTGTCTGCATTCTAGGGAGTGAGTAGGAAGAGACAAGCCCTCAGGGTCGGGGCTTATAGCAAGAAAAGGAAAGCTTCCTAGCAACGTCCAGGCACCCTTTACCAGCCAGAGCTGCCACATGGCCACCTCTACGGAGATTCGGAAACAGGTTTTGGGGGGCCACATTGCCACCCCAAGTAGAACTTGGAATCTGAGCGTGAAGAACGAGGCTATGAGTAAGGTAGGCAGAAACGGCATCTGCCACGGGTGGGGAAGGTGCTCTGACCTCCCTATTGAACTGGACTTGTCTCTGGGGTCCTTTACCCTCCAGGGGAGCCGGAAGGAGCCTCAAGGATGGACATCAGACTTGCCAAGAACACAGGCTTGAGCCAGACTTAAAGTGACATCGCTTTTATTGTCCTGCAGGGCCAGGAAGAAATGATTTCAGTTTTAAAGTAGTGCAGCCCTCCTCCACTTTTTCTGGTCATGCTACACTGGAATTCTTTTTCAGTCCTTCTTTTATTTTTTGCTTCCCCTCCTACAGACCCAGTGGTTCTCAACCTTGACTGCAGGCTATTATTACCTGGAGTGCTTTAACAATCCCTAATGTCCGGATCCCATGCCAGATCAATTAAATCAGAATCTTTGGGTGTAGGTATTTTTTAAAACTCCCAGGTGATGCCAACATGCAGCCGAGGTTGAGAACTCCTGCACTAGAGCGGTGGTTTGAAATCCTGGCCACATATGAGAATCATCCAGGGGGCTTTTTAAAAATGCTGATGCCAAGTCTCACCCCCAAGAGATTCTGGTTTAATTGGATTGGGGTGGAGATTGGGCACTGATAGTTTTTAAAACTCCCCGGGTGATTCTAATGTGCAGCCAGGCTTGAGAAGCATTAACAGGAGAGCCACAAAGGGAAGGAAGAAAGGAAGGAATCCCCTCCCCTGCCCCCGCGGGGAACCCCCCCCCCAGCCAATAAAACTGATAAAATGCAGTCTCCTGGCATGTTTATATGCACAGGTAGAACAGTGGTTCTCAACCGAGGGGGCACAGTAGAATTTCCTAGGAAAGGTGTGTGTGTGTATGTGTGTGTGTGTTTTAACATTTCTAGTTCCTGGACCCTTACTCCTTGAGATTTTTCGTTCATTTTTGCTGGGGTGGGGCTCTGGCATCATTTCTGCTTGCTTGTTTTTAAAGCTCCTCTGTGATTATCATATGCAGCCAGGGTTGAGAACCACTGCACTAGAAAGATGATGATGGTGATGATAACAATAATAATGCTCCCCAAAAGTTATAACTGCAGGTAAAAGACCGTGTTCGTTCGTGTTTTATTTATGTCAGGCATGCTGGAGTTGAGCATTAGTGTTTGTGTCTTTTCCAATTGTTATTGTTAATTCATTATACTTTCTGCATCCATAAAGGACTGTCTTGTTGAAGAATAAGTCCTGCTCATTCCTCGCCTGCTTTTTACTCTCCCTGAACACAATAGGAAGCCTCTAGAAGTACCATAGGTCAACTAACAGCGTGGCTTAGGAGACCAAAAGGCTGAAGTTACCTGCTTAAGGCTGTATCCAGTTCTCCATTTCGGTTGTGTCAGCCCCGCCCCCTCCCTGCTCCACCCCCATCACTCTTTTTCGTGAAGTCCTTCATCAGTGTGGTTGCTTGGGGTTGTGTAAACATAATAACCAGCCTAAATGTCTTACGGCTGTGACAGATGTTCCTGGCCATGCGACTGTGCCCTGCGCGGTAGGAGCCGTGGCGGCCCCACGGCCCCACTGCCCCCTCTCTCTGCAGAGGCAGCAGGTGCTGGCGGGAGGACAGCCAAGGCAGCAGCTCCCCTCTTCCTCTGCAGCCACAGTCCCTACCAGCAAGGAAGACACGCAGGGCTGCTGGGAGAAGGGCAAGGTGCCAACAGGCCACAGGGTGGCGAATGGGGCAGCCTCGGCGGTCAGTGGACTGCCTGCTCCCTCACCCCTAGCCTTTCCCAACGCCACCATCTGCACCCTGGACCTCCTCGTCATATCCTGAAAACCCACGGCCTGCAGGCTCTGAGGAGGTCACAAAAGGAAGCTTGGGCACTGGAACTTGGATCTTATGGTGCAGCTCTCCATCTTCTTTTATACTTTCCGCACTACTTCTTTAAACCAAATCTGCCCTGAAAGTCCAACTTGCAGAGGAGGTAGAGTTCAGAGCATCCTAATGGAAGGGCCATGCCCCCGATCACCTCTGTGCCCCTTAGCGGTTCTGCTGAGCACAGTGTGAGGGCCTCTGACCTGCTGAGCCCATGGCCATGCCGAGCCCGTATCACAGGTGCCCTTCCCAGGACGGCGTTTGCTTGGGAATGCAGCCTCTCTCCTGCCTTTCTGTGCAACAGATGGGTCGGTCTGGAGGGTGGCAGCGACCACCCCCCTGGTAGTTTTCGGAGAGCATTGCAAAGGTAAGAAGGCCACCACTTCCTGCCTCCACTATCGTTCAAAGAGGATGTACAAAGACAGCACAGGGGACGGCATTTCTCAGTACCCACGTGTGCATTATCCAGGAGACTAGGGAAACCCAATCTCTTTGTTCAAACTGCTTGTGTCTGCAGTTTTCCAAGGTCCAGTGGAAACTGTTAATATGGTTGTTAAATAATGGGTGGCAGCCCGTCGTGGGGTCATTGACGAGAACACAAATTAGACCAGAAAAGGAAGAAAATGAATCGATTCCTTTTCTCTCTGATATAAAAACAAAATAAGAACATGTTTCTTGTCTAACTTAGAGTTTCTCAACCTTGGCGCTACTGACATTTGGGGCAGATAATTCTTTGTTTTGGGGGCTGTCCTGCTCATCGTCCACTGGATGCCAGCAGCGTCCCCCACAACAGGACAACCAAAAATACCTCCAGACATTGCTGAATATCCTATGGGGGGAAAATCGTCCCTGGTTGGGAATCTCTGGTCTAACTCCTTCCGACTTGTACATGACAGACACCGTAGGTATGAATCTGTAAAGTGTGGTCCTGTGTAAAATGCTGGTCACAGGCCACTGTCCTCGTCCCCTCTTGCTCCCCACCCCTCTCCATCTGAATTGGCAGGGGACTTAGGAGAAGGATTGGTGATTCTGGGGAGTCGGATAGGGGGAGATATGTATGGCTTTGGGTCAAGCAAAGTCTCTGGGCCATGTGCCCTGAAGCTATACTCATTAAAAAGAAATGTGCAGGTAACAAGGAAAGATCTTAAAACCCTTCTATTTTATTATTTTATTTTATGTTTTTATTTTTTGAGGCATAATTAACGTAAAACTGGGCCAGAAAGAAAGGCTGGAACTTAGGCTGGAGGATGTGGGAAGCTCCATTAGGGTTGGCCACAAAGCCCTTCATGGGAAGAATCTACAATTCATCGATACTCACAACCCGTAATTTCAACTTTTTTTTTCTTTCCCATTTTAAGTATATTAAATGTAGAGCAACAGTCTTGTGTTTCCTGAGAATGCCTTTCAGAAGTTAAAATGCTTTAAAATACGAAATCTGATTGCTGACGTCTCTTGGATCTGACAATCTCAGGATTTGAGAGAAATCAGAACGGCACTGGGAATTTTAATTGAAAGGGGCAATAAGGGCCGCTTTCCGCCTCCGAGGGTTTCAGGATTCGTGAAGAGCGAACCGGGTGAGTGGGTGAGTTTGTTTTTCTAGGTACTGATTTGGATACCTACTTACATGGCAGCCTTAAACCTCTCCATGCTCTTGATGTTTAACGAACAAAGGGCAAATTGGCGAGGACATGGCCATGGGAAAACAATCTTGAGGTAAACATGGTTTCTGGCTCCATTAAAAAGAAGTTCTGTGGTCAAATAAGCTGGAGAACTGTGGCATATGCTGTCTTCTTGGAGATTTAAATAAGATATAGTGATCTGTTCATTTCCTCCAAGTTTAAGTATGAAGCATTCCTATTTTCCCACAGCACTGTGTGGAAATTTCTCCAGGTAGGATAAAACTTAGGACAAAATCATTCAAAAACATCAAGACTGAATGAGGAACTCAAAAAAACCTTGAACAAAAAATCTTGTTTAGCTTTTATAGTGGAACTATATTCTGAAGAAGTAATTCTTTTTGAGAAGTGGCTCTGCTACATTTAAATCAGATTGGGCAGCTAAAGCTTACTGCTTTGGGGATGGGAAGGGGTGACTTAGTGAGTCAAGTTCTTGGCTTTTAATTTCTAAAATGAAAACAATGCAAAGACAAATTTCTGAAAGCTCAAGTCTTTCTATTGGAAGAAAAAAATGGGGAGCAAAGAAGGGGTTATATCCTAAAAGTCTGAGACGTTGGAGGACTTTGAAGGAGTTAAAGCAGACCAGGGTTCGGAACCTGGCATTCCGCCTTACCTGCTGCTGACTTGTGTCTGTGCCCTGGAGTCAGACGGACCTGGATCTGACCTGCTCCACCATTTACCCTAACCCTCCTCCCCTCTCCCTTCCCTGCTGCCTCTGGGAGACCCTGCCCAGCATTTTGAGAACCAGAATCCCTCAAAGCAGGAAGAAAGAATCAAGACTCCACATTTCCACACCCCAGAGATAGCCGTAGGCAGAAGATTAAGTCCTCAGAGGTCAGGGGAAGTTCAGAGCAGGTTCTCCACAGGGACCACCCTTTTCCCAGGGGCCATTAGCTAATTTTTTTCTCATAGTAACACATTTATTCAAAGTTTTCCAATGTTACCACTGTCACGCATACAATTCTGAAGTATTAATTATATCCACCGATTTGGGCTGCCATCACCTACTGTCTTTACTTCTACTTTTTCATCACCTCAGGCAGAAACTCTACGCCCATTTTCAATGACTTCCTCTTCCCCTTCCTGCTCCTGGCCCCTGGTAACCCGTAATCTCTTTTCTGTCTCTATGAATTTGCTTATTCTAATTATTTCATGTAAGTGAACTCACACAATATCTATCTTTTTGTGACTGGCTAATTTCACTCAACGTGGCGCCTTACTGTTGATCCATGCTGTAGCACATATTGGCACTTCATTCCTTTTTATGGATGAATACTACTCCGCTGTGTTTGCCAGGCCATTTTGATCATCACATGACTGAGGGGTCCTGCTGGCATGTGGTGGGTGGAACTAAGGTTGTCAAATATTCTAAAATACAGTGCATAGTCTGGCACAACAAAGAATTGTCACATCTCCCCTGCTTTGGAAAGCTCTACCGGAACAGGTGAAAAGCCTATTTATAATTATCTGAGAAGCATAGACCCTAGCTCCATGTTCACATTAAAAACAAAAAGATCTTTTTGTAGAATTTTAATGTATCATAATTTTCCTAGGAATGAACCTGCTATATAAATCCTGGGGAAAATGTTCTTTGTTTTGTTCAGAATTTTATCAAAATTTAAAAAAAATATCTATTTCAAGTAATCAGGTAACCTACAGCAAAGATGCTAGTGGCATTTGAGATGTACATTTCCACCTATGCATTTGTGGCTGTCATTTGTGGTGATTCTATGTCTAGATATAAGCCTATAAATATTTAATTATCTTCAAGCATATTTGGGCCTGACCATTTATATATTTAAATACTGAAGATAAATATGTATTTATTTCCTTGTGTTTTTCATTTATATTCCAGTTGGGGTTTCTATTAATTATTTTGCACTTAGGAATATTGGTAAGCTAAATTTATTTCAAAATAGTAAAGGGAGTGCAAAAAATTCTTTCTTAAAAGAAAGTGATGGATGTGGTAAGAAAAGTGCTGTCCTAGCATCTAAAGGCCATGAGAGCAGTTCTGTAGTTTCTCCACTGGAGGTCGCTAGAATCTCACCTAAAGGTGTCAGGGACAGCTCGAGAATTAAATTTCTCCCACATTAAATCAATAGCGATGCAAATTGCCATCAACAGCACTCATCCCCCACAAGGGGCTGTTTTTCTCCCAAGTGCTCCTTCTCTTTGATATCGACTCTTTCACACATGCCTCAACACAGGCTCCTTGTTCACACCCAGTGCGCTGGCCCCAGGGCCTGACTTCCCTGAGGTTCAATTTCAAGTGTATAGAGATGTTGAGCTGCACGGGGGCATGGCTGCCTTATCACCCCACTCTGGCAAAAATCAGATAAATCGGCATTTTGAGGAATTCTAAATTAGACCATACATTACACGCTGTGTTGAAGTTTACCATACCACTATTGCCGCCCCAGGGGCAAATAGATCGAGTTCTCTTCAACAGAGCTGTATAAATGATACAACTCTTTTTAACGTTAAAAGAGAGAAATGGCCAAGGAAGGGGGAAAATCTCAATATTTTTAGAAAATCGATTTGGCTATCAGAGGAAAAACATTTTTTGATACAGCGCATCTTCCTGGCCTTAGCATATTGTAAAGGCCACAAGATAACTCAAAAGGCGCTGTCTCTGGTGTAGGTTGAGAGCTCTCTATTTTCTTTGTCTCACAAAACAGCTTTGCCTAGGTTTTCACTCCAGTTTAGAGAAGTAAAACGTATGTGTGGCACACTTTCTGAGGATTGACAGAGAAAATTAAACCTGCATTAGAATCACAGAGTTAGAGACTTACAACGCTGGCAGTCAGTCCACTAACCTTGAACTCTCCCACCTTAAAGGTGAGAAAACTGAGGTCCTGGAAAGTTGGAAGATGAAGATAAGATTCCAGATAATTGGTTCCCTCAGATGTGGGGTGGTAGAGGGACAGGGTGGGGAGGAAAATTTAGTGGCAGTAGTGACTGTGTTCCAGTTCTTGTATTGGGTGGGTACGGGGCACAGATGTTTATTACACAAACAAACAAACAAACGTAAAGCCTAACGTGGGCCATGCACAGGTCGGTGATGAAAGGGTATCAGACACCAAGAATGGTAAATCCAAGTCTGTGTACCTGAGGCCCAAAAAGGAAAACAAAAAGAAAGTGGAAGGGAATGCTTTGTGGTCCCCGAGGTCACACTGCAGCTCCCAGAGGCTGAACCTAGACTTAGCCCATGAGCTCCAGCTCGAAACTTGCATCAAATCCCCCGTCCTTTACTGTACACTCAGCTGTACCTCGGCTTGCAATGCATGCTTTGCTGAAAACTAGTTTTTAAAAAGCTAACAAAAATAATCAAAGGGATCATGAGGTTCCAAATGGGGGGAGGAGCTGCTGTACAAACATCAAGACAGCATCCTCTGCTTGAGCAGGTAAATTTTACACAGTCTATAATCAGTAGCAGCTCTGCTCTGCCCTGAGGATTCTATCAATCATATTCCAAGGGTTTACTCACTTCTAAGAAAGAACAAATTCAAAGGCCCCTTATCCCATGGAGAGGACCCAAGAAGTCAAAGAATAGAGTAAGTTAATAGTGCCTCCTAATTTTTTCACTTTCCTTCCTTCTAGATCAGTGTTTGGCAAAGTATGCCTCACAGGCCAAATCCAATTTGCCACTTGGTTTTGTAAATGAAGTTTTATTGCAGTGCTTTCAGGTGGGACAGTTTTGCTCCCCAGGGGACGTTGGGCAATGTACGGAAAGATTTTTGGTTGTCACAACTGGGCGCAGGGTATTATTGGCATTTAGTGGGTAGAGATTAGGTATACTGCTAATCATTCTGCAATGTACTTAGCCCCTCCCCACAAAGAATTCTTGGGCCAAAAGGTAAAAATGGAGGTGAGAAGCCTTGGTTTTAATAGGAATCCAGCCCCGCTCATTTGTTTCTATACTGCCTCTGGCTGTTTTCGTACTACAACGGCAGAATGGAGTAGTTGAGACAGAAATGCTATGGTCTACAAAGCTTAAATATTTTCTTTCTGCCCCTTTATAGAAAAAGTTTGCTGGCCTGTATCTAGATCATCCATTAAGAACAACAGACAAGTAAACCTGTCATTTTTTTTAAGGCAATGTTTTGTCTGCAGTATGTGCAATAATACCCTTTTGGTCTCGTTTTAGTTGTTTATCCTCCCGATCCCACTCCATTATCTCTATTTATTGTGGCCCTGCTTTCACATCACACTCAGAAATGAGCCCTGGGACATTCAAGCACAGGCACATTTCCTGCTCTTTGGGGGCTGCTAGCCCAGAGGGTGAGACAGACATTAATTATACCATCACCCTAATGAATGTATAATGACAAACTGCGGTAAGAGCTTTAAGGACAGAGACAGTTTCTGTGACAATTGACTGGGTCTCGGGGAAGGCTCCCCGAGGAAGTAAGTTTTGAAACGAGGCTTCAGTGATGAGCAGAAGTTAACCAGATAGAGGCTGCCTGTGTGGTAGTGGGCATGGGCGGGCCCAGTGGTGGTGGGGTGGTGAGTTAGACATTGTGAACTTGAAATCTTGGTGGAAGTGAAAGAACGACAGTGTGGCTGAGGCTCAAAGAGCCCGGGGGTGCCCAGAGGTGGTGGTAGAGGATGAAGCTGTGTGGGAAGTCAGAGGGACAAAGCAAAATTATGTATGGCACGTCATGTGTCTCGTCTTTTTCTCAAGAGATCCAGAGAGAAGAGAACCACTGCGAGGGGCACTTGATCAGGTTTCCATTGCAACATCATACATTATTGGAACTTTAAATTTGAAAATGAACAAGTTGAATTTAGTCAAAAGCCTACTTAGTCTAATTAAACCATAACCATTGTGTTCCTTTAGTTCCCCCAACAGTCAGTGAAAGGAGTGAATTCAAATATGATCTTTTTCCTTTTTACCAAATAGCTTTGTGGGTATAGACTTAGCTAGAATTTATCCTATGGTGATTTCTAGGGTCATCCTGCTTTTGAAGATCAGTTGAATATTTATGTGCATGGGTTTTTTCGGTTTGTTCTGTTCTGTTTTGTTTTGTTTTTTTGATGTTAAAATTCCCAATTCTCACTATGCCTTCTAAATTTTCTGGGACTTTTAGAAAATACTCACCAGAAAGACAATAGAATCAATAGCTCATTGGGTAAATTCTCTATTATGTAGACCATGTAGTTTTCCTGGAAACAATGTGTTTTTAACCAAATATTTATTTCTATTTTCTGTCATCTAGATAGCTGATCATACCTAGCCTAAGCAATTTTATTGTCCATAATTTATTGGAAATTTAGGTTATGAAATCAACCAAAACATTCTAATGTGTGGGTTAAGGGGTGGAAAAAGGGATGGAGAAGATTATAACTGTGATTTTGATTATTGTTCCTTTGAATTATTGATCATCGTTCTTCATCAAACAATTATTTCTATTCTAGAGCAGGGGTTGGCAAACTTCTACTCGTGAACCAAGTCCAGCCAGCTGCCTGTTTTTGTAAATAAAGTTTTATTGGAATACAAACACACCCATTTGTTTCCGTCTATGGCTGTTTTCGTGCTACAATGACAAATAGATGACTAGTTGCAACATAGGCCGTATGGCTGCAAACCCAAAATATTTACTCTCTGGGCCTTTACAGAAAAAGCTTGCCAACCCCTGCTCTAGAGAGAGTAGATGAAGGTATTTATTTATTCGTTTTATGGAAGAAAATTTTAGCAGCACCTACAAAGCCCTTGCCTTTGTATTATCACCCCTAAAGCCCTATATTTTCTCACACATTGGGTAAGACCCTGTTAATAGTTCTCAGCTCTCACAACACATGCACCACTTCACTAAGCATTTTTAAATATGTATATTATCGTACATAATACTTACCACAGCCCTGAGAACTACATAGTATTAATCTCATTTTGCAAATGAGTAAATTTAGACAGGAGACCTTAAATCACTCGTCCAAGTTCACAGACCATCAGAGGGAATTTGATCTGACTTCCCCTTTCCTGGGCTGCTACCCACTCAGCTGAAGTCAACAGCCTGCATATTTCTGTCTGAACCACAGACAAATGGAAAATGGCTGTGGGGTCCAAAAGTCCTGAACAAAAGTGCTTCCAAATGCACAGATCTGGTCTCCTTCCAGAAAACCGAGCAGACCGTGCTTGAAATGGATGCTCTGGGGCCAACTCAGGAGCTATTGATGGGTTTTATGTCATCAAACGTGCTTCCTGGATTCATTTTCTGGGAGATTTAAATTTCGTCTTTTAGCATGTAAGATAAGAACTCTGAACAGAAACACTCTCTTGACCACCCTGGGCCTCAATATATGCCACATTCAAGTCTTTCCTTTCCCTAAGACCAGAGCATTTGACAGAATCAAAGAATTATTAAAGAAACATTCTTTCCCGGCCCCATCTGTCGTCATTTGAATATTTGCATTTCACAAGCACAATGAATTGCCTGATGAGAA
>PVKH010001006.1:16850-32815 GCA_004027955.1 Chaetophractus vellerosus | reverse complement strand
ATAGTGTGGTGGGGGAAATCCTTAGCATAATCTGGTTTATCATTTGGTTATGACCATTTGTTCTGCTCCCCACCCTGGAATAATGACAGACCATTACCATAGGGACGTGACACATTTCAGTCTCCTGAACTGTCTGTCTTTGTCACTTTCCCTTGCTAATAGCCATTTATTAAATCAGAGAGGCTGCAGACCCTCCAAATAGAATGATTCCTCATGTGTCTCTTGGATAAAGTTTTCTGAGCTACAAATCTACCCAGGGCTCCAGAAAGAGAAGAAAGCAAAAAGAATTCATCTCTGCTAATTCAATTGTGGGTTTCCTTGGATCAAAGACTATAACTACTATAGCATACCAAGTTCAAGACTTTGCTCATAGGATGCTGGAGGCCCCCTCCTCGTGATTTATATTAAAGCCTATATATGGTACACATGTGGCCTCTATGGAAGTACATTTAAAAGATTCTTTTTATCACTGGCAAACTGAGGACCAGCACACAAGGAGGTCTTATTCTGGTGACGTTTAAGTACAAGAAGGTTGGAGGAAGTGAAGAAAATGAGTAGACAAAAGATGAAAGATTTATATACTTAACACCAAGTAGAATTGAATCTCAAAGGAGTAAATTAAAAATTCTAGCAAATGAAGTCATTCCATTTGAACATATAGCCAAATAATTAAAATGCCAAGGAGCTTGTTTCCCAGGGCCCAAAGACAAAGGGAAAACTATTTTAAAAACTACATTGTCAGGCATGGGGGTCATTTTTAAACTAATTATTTCCAATCTCTGGGTTAGAGAATGCACTTCAATGGAGAAAATAAGTGCATAATAGTGGGCTTCATCTTCTCACTACTGCTGTTGAATAAGTAATGACAAATTATAGTATACAAATATAGATATTTGAGACATAGAATTTTCTATATTTCTTGTAATTTTACTCAAGCCTATGTTCCATCAGTGGCAGTACCTTAATCACAATCAATTTAAAACAATCTCATTACAGTCAGCGATTCCTCAGTCAGTTGAAACCAGCATCTCCCACCCAAACTTTTCCCCAGCAAGTGTGTCTTAAGTTCCAGGATGTTAATAGATAACCAAAGCAATGAGGGCACGAATGGAAGAGGAAAACATAAAGCCCCAGTTGTAATCTATATAAGGCAGCATCAGCTGAGATATCCTCATTCTAGCTCTGATAGTCAGTCCAAGACCATCCCCAGTTTCCTCCCTATCCCATAAGCAAGGTGCTAAATGCTTCCCATCCTGACAGCAAGGGCTCTCCAGGAATGGAGTTGTCTCAGCTATTTTCATGCCCCTTTTGGTTGCCTGTGGACATTTAATGCTCAAAGGTAATCTGTGTTCAGAAGAACTCTATGGGGCTTATCTCCTCCCCAGCCTCAACCCAGAAAGTCAGTATAGGACACCCTGTCTTTAGGTCCCACAAATAAATATGGTGGTACTAAGACTCCTTCCACCTCCTGATTTTGCCTGAAGATATGGGGAAGGGCAGGGGGCCTTTCGCAGAGAAACAAAGCAGCATCTAATTCTATTGTTTTCCTTTGTTCTCTACCAGCTTTATTGTGACAGGGGTTGAGTTTGGGTGAACATCAGGAAAAATCACCTCTATCATTTAAGACTTTATGTCCCAAGTCTGCAGAAATTGTAACATGTTTATAAATGCTATTGGAAAATAATTAAGTCTCAAGTTCCCTTTCAGGAAAATAAGTAGAAATCAGATACATGATTGTTTTGACAGCTAGAATCCTTATATTCTGAGAACTGCCACTCTACCCATCCGTGTGTCATTCTGACCCTGTTCCAAGTGCTGGTAGTTGACCAAATCTGAGCCAACTCTAGTCCTTTCCCTGGTGATAACCAATTGAACCAGGAACAGGCAACTGATCCAAGCTGAATTTTTTAGAGTTTCTCTTTCTAAGAATTTGGAATCAGAACTAAGATTCCGGGTGTTTCTGGGGTAAAGATATAAATTTGGGTATTGACAGTAGTTTTGCAATACTATGTAGACTGAAATAGCAGAAAATACTGCTCAGCAAAAAACATATAAAGCATAAAAAGCAGAAACACAGAACAAAAGTTGTTCCTGAGGCTCAGCTTAAATCCAAACCTTAAGTTCCTGGGAAACTCTAGTATTCTTATTATAAAGTTCCCCTTGAGCTTAGGTTTGAGCCTATGTTCCTTGTAACCAAACAAGTCCTAACTAATATTCTCCATTGCTTTTCATGCTGGGCTAATTCATATAGACTTTATTACCATATTGCAGAGGAAGCAAATGACTTGGTATTTCTTGCTAGCTATGTGAAGTCATTTCTCTAGCCATGTGGTTTTACTTAGGAATTGAGGCATAAGAAGAAAACCACGTGTTTACAACGTCAAAGTTCCAAAAGGAAAATTCATTCTCAGACTCCTTTAAATAATCAGAGAGATATTAAAAATGAGACAAGTCTATATTTGTTTAACGTATTTAATTTTTAGAGTTTGGCTAATCAATTGTTAAAAACATAAGAATTTTTCTCAATTTAACTATGAAATGCCTACTGAAGGCTAGAGGAAGAAAATAAGTCTATGCTTTTTAAATACATATAGCTTTTTCTAGAATACGCAGTTTAGACCCTAAAAAGAAACCAAGTTTTCACCTGCACATATGGCTTGTTGTTTGTTTAACCCCTCTATTCCAGAAATACAAACTCCAGCTTACCCCAAAAAAGGAAAATCATTAAGTCTGTGCAAACTGTTGGCTGCTATAACTTGCACAAGGTAGTTAAGAGTATGGTTTAAATCCCCACCCTGCTAACTCTCAGCTGTGTGACTTGGGCTCTGTATTTAATTTCTCAATGACTCAAGTTTTCTTCTCCGTAAAATGAGGATAAGAATCCTATCTCGGGCCGGCTGTAGCCCAGTGGATAGGGCACCGGTATACCACATGGGAGACCCCGGGTTCGGTTCCCAGGGACCTCTCTGAGTGGGCAGACCGCCTGAGAAAGCAAGCTGCCGTGGGCAGGGCAAAAAGCCGCCACGAGCAGGGTGAGCCGCCTGCGAACAGAGCAAAGCTACCTGCGAACGGAACAAAGCCACCTACGAATGGAGCAAAAGCCGCCGGGAAACAGAAGCAGAGCTGCCCACAAGCGGGGTAAGCCACATGCGAAGTGAAGCTGACTTGGTGCGTCACCGCAACAGGGGGAGACAAAGCAGACATAGAAGAACACAAAAAATGAACACACAGCAAGAGCAAGCAGAAAGGGGAGGCCTATGTAACAAAATAATAAATTTAAATAAATAAATAAATAAATAAAATGCTTAAAAAAAAAGAATCCTATCTCAAAGGATGGTCATGAGTATTAAATGAGTTAATATATATAAATCACATGGAGTAGTGCCTTGCAAATAAGGCAGTGGGAATGGCTCAATAAACAGTTACTGTCTTCTCAGGACACATGCAAGCAAATATCACAGTTTTCATATAAAACTTTGGTTACCCCTGTTGGAAAATACATTTGGAGTACAAATAGTCCATAAAACAAGGGATCTTTCACAATACTTTGTTCATCCTTGTTTCTCTCACAGTATTCAAAACCAGAACCAAAAATAAATTTTAAAAAGCCATGCCCTATGCAGCTTTGAGGTAAAGATTGTTGCTAAGTCTAACAATGACAAAGTGCTGAAATTCCAGCATATTTGTGAATCTGCACATATATAGTATACATACACTGTTTTGCCTATTTTTTCTTTTTCCTTGTTTTGGTAACTGAACCACTATTTCTTGTGGGAAATATGTTCCACATAATTCATTTGGGAGTGAAACTGAACTCTTCCCTCGCCTCCCCCAGGGTAGGCACATGACCCAGGCCTAGCCAATCAGAGTGCCTGATCCAGAACTATTAGGGAAAGCACTCTCTGTGGTGAGATGCCAATATTTGATTGCAGGCAATCATCCAGCAACATGAAGAGAGGCCATTGGATAGAGAGAGTTTCTCCAGATGGCATTGTGTGAGACCCTGGATGTCAGCCATACTTGAAGCAATGTATCCCCGGACATTTACTGACAAGACTACTTTAAGATTCTTAAATATATTTTTTTCTTACTTTTTTCCTTATTCTATTTTCAGTTGGGTTTTTGTCACTTCTGACTGAAACTGTTCCATTGGTCATATCTAACTATTTAGGTGTTACCTTTTAGTAGCTAAAGAGTAGAATCTATACTGCTTCCATGGGAATGGAATCCATTTTGATCCATTATCCCTCTCAATAGGAAAAGGAAAAAGAAATATGTATGTTCAATTACTCAGCTTATGGATTGGAGGATCAGGTTAACCAGAAAAGACAGTAAAAATCACGAAACAGATTTTTAACGGAAAAACTATGTCAGATACAGGCCATTATACATTTTGCCAAAACCTATAAAATTGTGCAGTGCCAAGTGTAAACCATAATGTAAACTTGAATAAATTTTAAATTTACTGTAGTCAAAATAGAACCATCTTAACAAGGTGTGCTTTGGAATGATGACTTCCAAACTCCTGCAGCAGGAGATCCTGTAGACATCAGTTATCTGCCTTGAGCTAAGATAGTGAAGGATTATCAAGATTAGTTTTTAGATTTAGTGGGAAGGTACGTTGGTATTTCTTTCAAAAGCACAATGAAGTAGGTTTAGATGTGGGACTAAAAACTTTCTGGCAATTGAAATATGGGGATATGCAATTAAGCAATTTTGAATTGGGGATGAGGAATGAGAAATAAAGGATAGAGCACAACTGAACTCTGCAACAACCTCCACCCTCCCAGCGCCCAGCTGCTTCTACTATAAATAATCCTCATATCTGCTGTGTGTGTTGAGCAGGGAAGGGCAGAGGCTGGTCACTAAAAGCTCTTTAGGGCTTTATGTAAGACTTTCCTGTGGGAATATTTAGAAAGTTTTCCTCTGCCAAAGGTTTAAATATCCACCCCAGCACCATGAAGCATTTTGCTCTCTACCCCATCCATTCTCTAAAAATGACTGATCTTAACACATTCCTTTATCCTTAAGAAACAGGCATACACTGCTCTAAGTACTTCCTCCAAAATTCAGTAAGATCCATGGCAGAGTTGAAAATTGGACCCCTTTATTCCAATACCCCCTTTTCCCTATCATACCACTTTTTATTACAGCACTTGTATCACTCTTTCTTTTTAATCTTTGTCCTTTCCCAAACTTCTATGTGTGCTCAGATACGCAGAGGATATGAGGAAATATAATTACCTGGAAAGATTGAGGCCTGACTGTAATTTCTGGGCAGTGCAATGTAGCAAGAGTCATGCTGGTATGCAGGTGTTATCCAAAACTGCCTGTCTCTTAAACCCATTGTAAGACCCACCACTTCCATGGACTCAATTGGAACAATTCCAATTCCCCAAGTTTTCCAGCTATGACAATTCCTTCATTTCCCTGAAGTCTGGGAGGGTTTGATTGTAAATAGTGTTATTTTTTATTATTTTTTAAAGAAGGTTTAGATAACATAAATATTACATCAAAAATAATGGGGATTCCCATATACCCCACCTCCCCCATTAACAACATCTTTCATTAACATGGTAAATTTTTTATAATTGATGTACATATATTGAAGCATTGCTACTAACCATGGACTATAGTGTATATTATCGTTTACACTCTGTACCACACAGTTTTATAGGTTTTGACAAAATTTATAATTGCCTGTATCTGTCACTGCAATGTCATGCAGAACAATTCCAATGTCCCCAAAATGCCCCACGTTACACCTATTCTTCCCTTTCCCTCCCCTCAGAACCCCTGGTAGCATTGCCTTTATATCAGTGATTCAAGATCTTCCATTGTTAGAATAATAATAAGTCTGCTTTCATCCATAGTTGCATTCCCCCCTTATGTTTGTTCATTCTTCAACCTTGAGGATTTGGGGATGGTGATGCCCACTCTGTTTCTGATTGAGTGGGGGCTTAGATCCCATGGGGCAGATGGATGGAACTGTCTTGCTTGCAGTTGTAGACACTCTTTTTTGGGATGGGCATTGTCCATCATCATCCTTTTGTTAGTTTTCCTGTACTTTCCAATGAACTAGAGAGTAGGTGTTGCAACTCTGCTGAGATTCAGGGCTCAACCAGCATATGAACAGATCAAAGATTTAAGTATAGTGCTAATTATAGGTTCAAATAAAAGAGGAAGAAGAGTCATGTGTAGGGAAATTCTAAATAAGTCTAGCTCTGTTACATTGGGGAGCATATATTCCAAAGTAAGGCCCACTGACAGATCCTTACTTTGGAATAGTTTCTATTTTATTGTCAGTGGGAATTTCCAATAAAACAATAATCTCCTCAGAGATAAATATAGGACTGACTTCTACTCAAGTCATTCTTCCACAGCACCTAATATTGTTCTAGGTTAAATATGTATGTATGGAAAGACTTGGCAATAGTCTCATATATGTTCATGGATGATGGTTTCTCCATTTAATACAGTTTCTTCTGCATGTTTGCAAAATAGCACAAACAAATGCATTATTTATAGTTTCAGACCAGACTATTCTCTCTTGAGTATCAACATACCTAATAGGGCTGAATTAGTAATATAAAGAAAACCAGTATTTAACAAAATCACTTTTTAGCACAATCATTCCATTTAGATGAGTAGTTATTTATTCAATTACTCAGGTAACAGCCTAGTTCTGAGCCTTATGGAGATGAAAATAGGCTAGGGGGTTGAGATAGAGAAAGGAGGTAACACGTTTATATATGAATTACTTCAGAAGTAACAGTAAATTAAATATTTTGAAAAAAGGAAAAGAAAAGCAAAAGGATGAAAGAGAAATTATTGATGTATGTGAAAATACATATATATTTTTCCCTATGTGCCTATGTACAAGCACATGGGAGAAAGGCAAGGAAATGTGTTTCTTTTTATGGTTGACTCTTCTGTGTGCAGTGGGATTTTTTGGCTACATGTGAGTTAAATATTATGGCAAATAGCAGAACACAGTAGTTATTGCACATGATTGTCTGTGAACTGGGTGGGCAGGAATTTTTCATTTCATAAATCATTTCAGCTTGTTGCTCTAATTCCACAGCACTGAGACAAAAAGAAGCTCAAGAAAGAAAAATATTTTGTATCTTTTTCTTACTCCACCCCATCTCAGTTTTGATAGATCTTTAGTGTTAGTGATCAGAGTTTTTTTTTTTTTAAGATTTTTCAAAATATCTTTATTGCCCTGCTTTTGAAGCAAATTATTATGTTTTCCTATATCATTTTCTTCCTTGCCAGGGACGTTTAATACCAAAGCAATGAAGTATATTTTTCCCTTCCTTTATTTCTGCTTATTTATAGCACAGTCTATATCAATGAAATAATGCCATATGATTTATAGCTGATTGCTATAAAGTTCACAGTTCAAAATTCCAGCCAAGGTCCTGAAGTGGTTTCACCCTTATTTAAGATTTCCTGCTAAAGACAGTCTATTACAGCTTTGCAAATAAGTACCTCAAGTCTCTATTAAGGTCTTTTAGTAATTTAAATAAACACCCTTTGCCAAACTGTTTCCTCCCTCCTAGGAGAGAGAGGAGGTAGTTTTCTTCATATTTTGGGTTTCTCCCCCTTCTCCTTAAATGGTCCTTCAGCTTTCAGTCAAGAGGTTACTTTAGGTAAGTTGCCTGAAACGTTTCCGGGGCAAACATTGAATGTGCCTAAAGCAGTGGTAGGGCAAAAACACAAAAGTAAAGAAATTTTACTTAACAGCTAGTGCCAGTGAGTTTAGTTTTGTAATTTGCCTCTACTAGTGTGTAAGAAATTTAAATCAGTTTCTGAGATTTTACGGTTATCATGATCAGTCAAAATCTACTGTGTTGCTGTACCATCAAGAGCCAAGAACTCCTCCTCCAATGGCACCTCATCTGCACCTTCCAATAGTTAAAAAAAATATTTCCCTCCAGCTCTGTCAATACCTTAATCTTGTCTTCTCACCTAGCATTTTAATAGGTTCCTCACATTTGTTGCTGACCTCATATTTAGAATTGGTTAACCGAGACCAAATGAGGAGAAGGCGCCCTTCATATTTAAACAAAACCATTCCATTTGCTATGGTAATTATTAAGAGGAATAAGACCACAGCTGGGGTCTGTTAACATGTAAACAGCCCCTTGTGCTAAGTGAGCTTTTCTTGGTTTTAGTTCAATAGCTACTGACTGGATTTTCATGAAACTTCTGAGATTGTTTGCTCTTATTTTCTTCTGAAACCATGCAAATCACACTATACAGTTAACCACTGTGATTTGATTTCAAGAAAGTTAAAAGGAGTTATATGTAAACAAATTTATTATTATTTTATTGGCTGAGTTTAGTGTGGTTCTCCCTATAACTCTTTGATTTTAAAAAAATCTGTGAAAATTAAAGTTTTAAGTAAAGGTAGCCCCTAGTTCAAAACTAGGAGATGTAGAAATATTGAATCATGCTGAAAGTTAAAGTTCTGAAATTGTTAATTTTCTTCATTGTAAATAGTTTGTGTAAGCATGGGCTTGCAAAATTAAAGATAAAAAATTATTGATTTAATTATTACAACTCAAGGGAAAACTAAAGGAGTCAGGGAAGAACATTGCTATGTTCATTTGCACTAAATCTAATTCTCAGAAAATTCATTTGATAAGCTGCAACAGAAAAGTGAATGAATGGCCCAGCTAAGGTTAGGCCCAGCCAGAACTCTTTACGAGGCTTTTGGAACATAAACAATAGAAAGCATCTTGGCCTCTCTGCGGTGATGAGGTAGCAAGACAGGAGTCTAGATCTTCCAGTTGCTTAGCAGAAGCCAAGGAGAAACCCAGAGTCAGAGAGTCGAGAAAGAAGATTTGAGGACTCTCTTGTACATGGCCTCTTGGGCCCAACTACCTGTCCCCAGCCCCCACCACTGGTTTTCTTGTGGTTTGGTTACATGTACCAATATATCCTCCTTTCACCCAATCTAGTTTGATTTGGGCTTCTGCCACTTCCAAGAAAAGAGTTCTAATGAAACAAATGTTAATGTATATTTTTGTAGTCTTTTTGGACTTTGTAAAAAGAAATATATCCATTTTAATTATTGTTTTCATTTACTTTTTGTCTTTTTCTATTGAATTGAGCACTCCTGGCATATGGTCTCATTAATAAGAAATTACTAAAGGAAACTATGATATTCCTTTAAATAAATTTAAAATGTATTTTATTTCAGAATAAAGATTTTTTCACATAAAATAAAGTGTGTGATGACCATTTTTAATAGTCATCTTTCTTTTTTAAAATTAGATAGGTTTCAAGCCCCTTCACACCAGGGCAAGCACAAACACTCTAGTTTCTGTGGCCGGAGACAGCTCTTTTACAGAAAGAGTAAACCAGAGTTTAAAAAAAAAAGAAAACGAAAGGGAAAGGTAGATAAGAAGTGATGAGAGGAGGCAGGTGGTAGACAGATATCCTGTAAACTATTTTTTTCGTCTGAATTGCTGCAAGGTATAATCAATCATACGCTGCTTATTTTGGTTTCCTTTGCTACCTTCCACAGCTCTGGCCAATTTGTATGTGTATATATTTGTGTAAGTGCATCAGGGTACATTGAGTGGAGTTAGTGAAAAGGGTGAAATATGATAGGAGATTGAGTTACCAACTGAACCAGCTTAAAACCCAAAAGGAAATGCTCTGCAGTTATTTTGAGTCAACAGTGTGTTCTATGAAGTTTCCAAATGCCTGGTAACATTCACATACTCTTTCTGAGGACAGCAGAAAGAGAGGGAGGCAGATATTTGATTTGGATCCCTGTGATTTTGTTCTTCTGCAGTCTCTGGCTAAGCTTAAAGGAATAATAATGAAAAAATCCTATCTTAAAATATTTTGCTTTAATGTCTTTATAGTGAGCCTGCAAGTTCTTTGAGTTAAGAGAGCTGTAACTGAGAAGCATACAAATATAATTTGCTCCTGATGAGAGTGGGTGTAGTGGCAGCAGTTGTAGCAGTGGTCATTGTTATCACTGTGAGTAATAGTGGTGGGGAGCATTTAATGAGAGCTTACTATGTGCCATGTGCCGAGCACTGTGTTAAGAGCTGTAGCTATGTCATTTCATTAAAACTCTCCGAGAAATGATGTGTCTTATTCCCCTTATTTTTCACATGAGAAAACTGAGACAGACAGATCGGAGGTTATTAATGGTAGTTGTAATTACAGTGGTAGCAGTAGTTGAGGTAGCTAACATTTATTAAGTAGTCTCTATAAAGCAAGCAATGTGGCAAAGAGCAATTCAAATATTAGATCATTTAATCCTTACAAAAACAGCATGAGTTAGGTAGGACCATTTCATCCATCTCTGTGTGTAGGGTATTATACACTGTATCTTTAGTTTATTGATTTATTCATTATTTAGGGAAAATAAGAAACACCACATTAAATTCACTCACCAATTACGTAACTCATTCAAAATTCTGAAATACTCAAATGTAAAAGTAAATTCCTGTTTTTAAGCCTAGGAAATAAGGCTATTATTGCCACCTTATAAACAGAAACAGGCTTGGTGAAGATAAACAACATCTCCAAGTTCACACACACCACACTAGTGGGAAAACTGTGAATCAAACTCGGGTTCATCTGCTCTGGAATCTGCATACCTCTGAATTGGTCTTGTTTGACAAGAGAGAATATCTCACTTTTTCAAGTGCAAAGCATCAGCCAGAAAGTTCTAAGAAAAAAACGTCAGATGTTCTATCTCTATAATTCCAAGTATCTGTAAACATGTAAACAAAATGGATATCTAAAATAAAAACAGAGGATTGCAGGCAACCTCTGTGGCCAATCACCCTGGAGTGTTCAAACAAATTCTTTCAGTAGCAATAATGTTACCTGAATAATTGACTCCTAGTGGAGAGTTGAATGCTCCTTACCTGTAAAAGTCAACAAGCAGCTGGATATCTTGGCTCTTTGTCTAGCTGGACAACAATTTTTCTAAGACATGATATTGTGACTTGTTTTTCTTTTTTACAGATATATTAGTGCCACAAACAAAGACAATTTGGGAAGTTAAATAATAGTGTTTGGGTGTAGTTTCAGTCTTGCCCTACCACTTTGTTATGTGACCAAACTCCCTGGCTAACATTTTCACAGGAACTTATTTCCTGTGCATTTCCTGAGTTTTCCACTACTAGCCATTTTTTAAGGGAATGGTAGTTAAAATAATAGAGCTTTTAAGGAATCTGAAGTTTAATGATTTAAGAGCGGTCAATGGATGTATTTCCTTTTAACTGTGCAAATATAGAAGGCAGAATTCTTCCTAAATTATTACAAAAACAAACACCCTTACAATTTTTTTTTTCTCTAACAGATTGATAAGAGAAAGCAGCTAGCAGACCATCGTGCCACAGCAACAACTGGCTACCATTGGCTTTAAGAGAAACAAAACAGGAAACAAACCCAGAAAACCAACCTTGATTTCCTCATGCAAACTGAGACAAGACAGGAGAACCATGTTCAGATAAGAGTGATGCAAAAGAAGGTTTACTGTACCGTAACATGGAGGTCTGCATAAAATAAAATTTTGAACATTCTCTTACAAAAGATATTTGGAACTAGTATTATTCATTTTTCTATAGATCTTGAATAGAAAAGCATAGATCTTTAGAAGAGAGCTGGTTCATAATGAAGAACAGTTTTGAGCACCCAAAAGATAAAACAGTCCTACAATCCAAGCCAATAAGTCTAATTATTGTGCCTGAAGGGTTATGAGATTTTATCGAAGTGAACACAGAAACATTTATCATGTATTTGGGAATGCTAAGATGGTGGCCCCTCCTCCCCCAACCTTCCTTACCTATAAAGAAATGCCATCTTTCTTAATAAAAATTTTACCAAGTTCATTCAATCTTAGTATCATTATGCTGCCCTGGCTCTTCTCCTGAGATATTTTCCCCTTAGAGTCTTTTGCTAATTATTTCTGCCACCCTGTGCTGGGTCCAGAGGACTCTGATGGTCTGTCCTTACATATGGACTAGGTTCTGTGAAGCATGGCTGACCCAAGCCTTGTTGATCCAAAAGGATTTCTAAAATTTAGGTAGTAAAGAGAAACGATCATAAAGAATATCAGCAATATAATTAGTCTTACAAAATGTAAAGGCTTTTCCTTTAGATGGGATCCTAGAAAGAAGTAATCATGCCTGGTACAGTGGAGACTTTGTTTTCTGGTCATCCAACATCTGTTCTCCCTTCTTTGGGTGACCATAAATTCTAATTCCCACCCAAGGAACCACCCTTCTTCCACTCAGTAGAGGTGGTTTGAGTGAGACTTACACCGGTCAAGAATCTGGTGATGGAGCCTGTGTGGCCTATACTAATCTTTTTAAAAATTTATTGCATCTTTCTGGTGATTAGCATAGTGCCTGACATATATTAGGAAGTCAATAGAGATTTGTTGTATAGAGTGTGGTCATGATTGTACAAGTCTGTTAATATATTAAAAACCATTGGGGGTCTGGCTGTAGCCCAGTGGATAGGGCACCGGTTCACCACATGGGAGGCCCTGGGTTCCATTCCCGGGGACAGACTGCCTTGAGAGGGCAGAGCCACTGTGGGCAGGGCAAAAAGCTGCCATGGGCAGGGCAAAAGCTGCCACGGGCAGGGCAAGCCGCCCGCCAACTGAGCAGAGCCGCCCACGGCGGGGCAGGCTGCCTGCACAGTGGGCTGACTCGGTGCGTCGCCGCAACGGGGGGAGACAAAAGCAGACACAGAAGAACCCAAAAAGATGAACACAGCAAGAGCAAGCAGAAAGGAGGGGGGATATATAACAACAACAACAAAAAACCCAAAACATTGAATTGTACATTTTAATTGAATGAATTGTTTAGTATGTGAATTATATCTTGTTTTAGTTTGCTGGGCGCAATATACAAGAAATATGTTGGATTTTGTAATGGGAATTTATTAGGTTAAATTCTTACAGTTCTGAGGCTGTGAAAATGTCCAAAGCAAGAAAGCAAGGTACCATCATCAGAGATGCTGTCTCACCAAAGGTCATCTACTGGCGATCGCGGACTCCTCTGTCAGATTGCAAGGCACATGGAGGCATCTGCTTCTTTTCCAGGTCTCACTGCTTCAGCTTCTGTGGCTTCCCTTCTCCTGGGTTCCTGTCGGAGCTCCTGGGATCCTTCTCTCTGACTCTGTGGCTTTTTCTTTGTGTGTTTCTATTTTCAGTCCTCTGTTTATAAAGGACTCCAGAAAGAGGACCAAGATCCACCCTGGGTCGCACCTTGCTGAAGTAATCCAATAAAAGACACCTCCCCCCACCAATGAATCCAATCTAACCAAAGGGCTCCACACCCACAGGAATGGATTAGCTTCAAGAAGATAATCTTTTCTGGGATTCACAAAAATCTTCAAACTGTCACATATCTCAATAAATGTATTATTTAAATAAAAAGAATATGTGTAGAAAATGGAATCAGAAGCTACTTTTATTTGGGGGATGATAGATCCTGCTTATGTTACACTTGCTGATCTGGAGGCAATAGTCTCCTCCAGGTAAACAGTCTCATACGTTTTGGTTTCCCTTCACATCAGTGAGTCAAACTTCTCTGCTTACTTTGCATACCATTAGGCCATCCCCTAGCCATGAGACATCTTCCACTTTTCCTATGCTAAGGAGCTTCTGATGCTACCTTCTACGAAGCACCTGGTACCATGCTTCCCACGTCCCTTCTCAAAGTTCAGCTGTGGAGCATACACTAGGAAATCACTGCTTCAAATCAATAATGAAAGAATGAAAATTTGATCAGGCCAAAGAAATTTTTAAATAGGCTTTGCCAAAAAAAGGCTTCTACTATGAATCTTTATATTGACTTCTGGAATGTAAACTCACTGCATGTGGTAATTTGTTCTCGGTACAGTTTTTAGCTAGGAAAAATAACATGTGGATCAAGTTAACAGTTTATTGAGTATTTCCTAGTGTATGCTTATTGATTTTAGGACTTAGAAGAAATGCAGCTGCTATTCCTACCTTAATAATTTAACCATTCAACACAGGACAAATAATACTTAAAAACCATATAACAAATAATGAATTACATTATGGTCCTTCATACATATTTATTCATTGGGCTGATCACAGCAATTTAACAAGTTAATTTAGTACAAAAGGAAAAATATCTCTAATGTTTCATTTATATATAATTCCCTTCCAATTATTTTAGTTCATACGTGCCACCAGAAATACAGAGTAGCCCTTACCAACCGGATGTTGGAGAAAAGAATGACATTTTCCTCAGAGAAGCTTAACTCGATCCTTCCGGGGAATAAATTCAATACTTCTACCAAGTATTTTTGTGGTTATGCAACAATAATTAGCAGATCTTATTTGCAGCAGGACCAGGGGGCACAATTTGAGTCTGTTCAGGTAGAGCAAATAAAAGACTATCATGCTGCTATGCCTAAATTACTAACACCTAGTAAAACGGTGACCTTCTAAATAATAATAATGCAGTTAGGAAAATATGTTCCTCTTCCCTATGGGCTTAAATGAACTCTGAGAAAAAATTGTACTCCTTTAGAGATGTGTGTGTATCTATGTGTGGACTCCAACAGCTGTCCTCTAGACGATAATGAAGATTAAAGAGGAGATCTCCAAAGGGACAAAACATGAGTAGCCACTTCCTACCCGGAGTGTTCTTTGGGAATTGAAGTACCAAAGGTCACCTTGGCCATCTGGCTGGAGGGCTGGATATTAAGCCTAAATAAAATACCTAGACTTGGGAAGTGTTCCACTGGGAAGCAGTAATCCTGCAGCAAGACGGGCATCTGTGGGCTTAGGATGGCATTCCTTAATGGATGGTGACTCATAGAGCAGAATTGACGGAAGGAAGATTTTCCCAGATGGTTCAAAGCTGAGGCCAGGAAAGCAAGTTCAAGAACTGGTTATGGGCATAAGTAGAATACTTGAGTGAAGAATACCTAACTTCATATTTTTATATTGGACTTTGGGAAAAGCCATACTTACATAGGTATTTTTCTTTAATTTTCTCCCTTTGACATACTAAATCCCTTTAATTAACAGACCCATTAGGAAAGTCTGACATACTCTACATTATTGTGAGATAGTGCTATTCTGACTGAAGAGACGGAATGTGAAAGTGAATGTCTTTGGGTACTGTGTCCTGGTAATACCAATGTCAGATCAAGTGGCTGGTAGAGCTGGGAGAAGTAAGGAGCAGGTCTTAATATAGTAGAACAACAAGAAGGTGGACAATTCGCGAGAGAGGTGTAATAACATCTCTGGACCCTTTTCCTATATAAATTACAGGCTGTTAATTCTTGAGTGGAAGGTGGGAGGAAATCAAAGTGCATTACAGGGAAGTGGATGTGGCTCAAGCAATTGGGCTCCCGTCTGCCATATTGGAGGTCCAGGGTTTGATTCCTGGGGCCTCCTGGTGAAGGCAAGCTGGCCCGCGTGGTGAGCTGGCCCAAGCAGAGAGCTGGCCCACATGGAGTGCTGGCCCACGCAGGAGTGCTGGTCCAGGCAGAGAGCTGGTGCAGCAAGATGATGCAATAAAAAGAGACACAGAGGAGAGACAATAAGAGACGCAGCAGACCAGGGAGCTGAGGTGGCACAAGAGATTGAGGTCCTCTCTCCCACTCCAGAAGGTCCCAGGATCTGTTCCCAGTGCCGCCTAAAGAGAAGACAAGCAGACACAGAAGAACACAGAGCAAATGGACACAGAGAGCAGACAGTGAGCGCAAAAACAATGTTGGGGGGAGGAGTAAATAAATAAATAAATCTTTAAAAAATATAAGTGCTTGGTTTGGCAGCACATATACTAAAATTGGAATGATAGAGAGAAGATTAGCACGGCCCCTGTGCAAGGACGACAAGCAAATTTGTGAAGCATTCCATATTGAAAGGAAGGAAGGAAGGAAGGAAGGAAGGAAGGAAGGAAGGAAGGAAGGAAGGAAGGAAGGAAGGA
>PVKH010001006.1:0-16750 GCA_004027955.1 Chaetophractus vellerosus | reverse complement strand
ATTAGAAAAATCCTGGTCTGTTTGATTCAAGACCATATTTTTTCCCACAATATGTATGACTATGGTTTAAATTAGTAAATAGGTTTATAAATTATATTTGTAGTTATAATTGTATATTTCAGTGTGTTCTATGTTGTTACTGACTCTTTTTAAAATAAAATTTTATTGAAGTATATCATTCATACATGAACATATATAAACAATAAGCATATAGTAAAGCTTGTGAATTTACAAAACAAACATGCATATCATCATACAGAGTTCCCATATATCACCTCATCACCAACACCTTGCATTGTTGTGAAACATTTGTTACAAACCATGAAAGAACATCATCAAAATATTACCACTAATCATAGCCCATATCTTATGTTTGGTGTATTTTCCCCCAACCCACCTGTTTATTAACAACCTGTATTAGTCTTATATATTTGTCATAGTTCATGAGGGACCATTCTCATATTTGTTCTGTTAACCACTGTCCATCTTCTACCACAGGATTCTATGTGTTACACAGTCCCTTGTTTTGTACAATCCATTCAAAGTGTACACTCAGTGGCTCTCATTTTCATCACAGATTTGTGCTGTAATTACCTCAGTCAGTTTTAGAACATTTTTATTACTCCAAAAGGAAAAATTCCATTACCCCTTATACCCCTCTATTGTTATCCCTTAGAAATGCTATAATATTTTCTTTGCCATTGCTGCAAAAATATTATAATATTACTGTTAACTATCATCCATAAGTTACATTAGTTATAATTTCCCCATGTATCACCATATTCTTAACACTTTGTAAAAGAAGAATTCCTATATTTATACCATTAACCACACTCTTCATCCACCACTGAAATCACTATGTTTTACATTCCCTACATTATTTTCTAGCTTCTTTTCAATTGACATTTACGTCCACAGATACCACTTTCAGCTACAATCACATTTATAAATCAGCAGTGTTAATTATACTCACTATAATGTTTTACCATCAACTCTATTCATTTCCACACTTTTATAATAAACCTTATTAAAAATTCTACATACATTAAGTATCAGCTTCATTTCTTAACCCACATTCTATCTCCTAGTTAGCATTTACCTCTGTAAGTTTACTCATTGTAATTAGTTCATATTAGTGAGACCAGACAATATTTGTCCTTTTTTATGGGAGGTGGGTGCTCAACCACCAAGCTACATCTGCTCCCCAATATTTTTCCTTTTGTGTCTGGCTTATTTCACTCAACATAATGTCCTCAAGGTAGATCCGTGTTGTCATATGCATCCTGATTTCATTCCTTCTTACAGCTGGATAGTATTCCATTGTGTATATATATATACCACATTTTGTTTATCCATTCAACAGTTGATGGACACTTGGGCTGGTTCCATACTTTAGCAGTTGTGAATAATGCTCCTTTGAACATCAGTATGCAAATGTCAGTTCACATTCTTGCTTTCAGTTCTTCTGAATATATTCCTAGTAATGGAATTGTTGAATAATATAGCAGTTCTATATTTGGCTTCTTGAGGTACTGCCAAACTGTCTTCCACAGAGGCTGCACCATTCTACATTCCCACCAACAGCGGAGGAGTGTTCCTATTTTTTCATATCCTCTCCAGCACGTGTAGTTTTCTGTTGTTTTTTTTTGTTGTTGTTGTTGTCATTGCTGTTTAACAATAGCCACTCTATAAGGTGTGAAATAGTATCGCATTATGGTTTTGATTTGCATTTCCCTAATAGCTAGTGATGTTGAACATTTTTTTCATGTGCTTTTTGGCCATTTGTATTTCCTCTTTAGAAAAGTGTCTATTCAAGTCTTTTGTCCATTTTTCAATTGGTTTGCTTGTCTTTTTATTGTTGAATTGTGTGATCTCTTTATATAACATAGATATCAAAATTTTTTCAGCTATGTGGTATTTAAATGTTTTCTCCCGGTTTTTCTCCCATTTTTTAATTTTGCAGTAACAGGTAGGTTAACAACAGATATTTATACAACTTAAAAAATAAAGTAGATCAAAATTAATTTGATTTTTAAATTATTTACTCCCTCTACTGGTGAATTTGTGAAATGATAGTAGGTCAATAAAACAAAGTTGATTATGTGACCTCCAACCTACCTCAAACTCTCAAAATAGAATTAATATTCAATTATTAAGAAGTATATTTTATGAGTTTATTTACTGTTACCATATCTCTTTGTTCCCATTGTTACAGAATTCTTTTAGGTAAATTTTTGTTAATTTTTAAGGAAAGCATATTTACATTTGTCATAAAGTATGCTTCTTCTAGAATACAGTTAGCCCCAATATCAATTGTTTGTTTAAAGTCAAAATTAACATTTGTCTTCGTGTGTGCTTAAGTTTTTGCTTTTCAATTTTGTGTGATGTCTTTTAGATTCAAAAGACACTGAAGTAAGGGTTCAAGTAAGAGATAAAGCCACATAAACTCTTTAGAGACAGCAGTGAGAATCTGAAAAGATATAGCAGAGAAAAGAAGATAAAGAGATAGCTGTTAGAAAAGGGACATAAATAGTAACTGGCAATATGGCTAAAAATTGTGAACCTTTAGGACTATCCAACTTAAGAGTGCAATATCCTCCCAATCCTTGTGAGAATGAATTTAAGAATGACTTTATCCGTCCATTATAAAATGCACATAGGAGATATCATAACCATCATAATTTCATAAAGAATGTGTAACTCTCCTCAACTGCATTGTCTTCTCAGTGGTGGTAGCCCAAGAAGGCTGGCAGGAGATGATCTTCCTTTTATAGTTTTACTCTATTCGTATGTGTGTATATGTACATATGTGTGTGTGTGTGTGTGTGTGTATGTGTATGTTGGGGCATGGATGAAGGAGGAAAGATAAATGTTTCATTGTTATTTGGTTTTCTTCTCTAATGGTCATGGAGGATGAGAGTTGTGATACGTTGTATGTATGGCTCATAAATGGGGGAGTGAATTAGATGTAAAAACCAATGGCCCTGTGGGCAACGTGATGCCCCAGAAACTTTTACAAAAGGTCTTCTTGTGTGACTTCCTATATTCACAATATAAGGAATATTGTGTTTATGATTCGTGTGTAATTTTCCTCTGCAATATCATGAGGCATTCTCTGAATGTAACCCTATTTCAATCTAATACAAGCATATAGACACTAATTTTATTATTTTTCCCTTTATCGTGGCACATTTCAACTTATACTTGGGAATATTACTACAAGTAGGCAATATATTCTTTCCTTCTAACTTTATGGGCATTCTTAATACAAATGATAGAGAGATGCTTATTTAACACTTGTAGACTTTGCTTTCAGCTGTGGCAGACTAGCTAACTAGTAATAGTCTAATCTTCCCAATGAGACAACTAGAAATCTGAACAAAATACTAATAAAAACAAAGAACTACCAAGAAAACATGGGTTTGAGAAGACAAGGTCCCAGAAAGGAGAGCTTAGGCAATAATTTTTTTTTCGTATTTCCCATTTTTTCAGGCATTGACAATACAAAACTAATTAATAACACAAAACTATAGAAAGATGTTTGATTTACGCACCTCTGTATTGACTGACTGAATGATGGAAATCTGTGTGATAACTTTGACTTTCACCTAGATTTTTCATTATTTCTTAGAAAAAATGCAACTCTAGAAGCATTTTCAATTATGATGTTTTATGGCTATTTTAGATTTTAGACACAAGTATAGAAGGGGATTCTTCACAGTGAATCATAATAAATGTTATAACCAAATAACAAAAGAGGAAATACAAATAATTGCTATGAATAATATAGAAAGTAGTTTTACATGATTGTTAAAAACTTAGATTTGAGTCATGTAGATATGGATTTGAATTCTAACTGGTTTTCTAGGTACTCCCTATTTTACTTTTTGGTAACTTAATTAATTATATAGATTTTATGATGTATATAAAATGCCCAGACCAGTAGTTGGCATGCAGTAAGTGTTCAATTATTATTATCAAAGGTTATTAAAGAAGAATGTCAACTTCATTACTAGATCAAAGAACGCTGAATAAAAATCACCACGGTGTACAATATTTCACTAGACAAATTAGAAAAGACCTCTTTAAAATGATGCTGCTGGCAAGGGTATGATACGATAGGTAATGAGATACATGGTTCTTCTAAAAAGGAATATAGCGAATGTACTCTGCTCTTTGGTCCAAAAATTATTCTTGTAGGAATCTACCCTAAAAGACTAAAATCAGAGGTAGCCAAATATCTACTTTTAAAAAGATGTTCACAGCATGGCTTGTATTAGAGGAAAATTCTATACAACCTAAAAGTTTAGTATGAGAGAAATGTTAAAATATTGGTGTAGTATTATAATGAAATGGTATATAAGCATCCCAGTGACATTTGTGAAGATGTTTTTAATGTGGCAGTAAAAAAGTGTATTAAATTGTACTCTCAGTGTACATGGCCTGGATGAGGCTGAGCATGTAACACAAGTCTAAGTCTATTAGGGCATAGTGTTCCTTGTCTTAGTGATTGTTTTAAGGATGTATATCTGATCTAAGCAGGTGCATTTAAGTATATCTGAAACCTTTCACCATAAATGTCGGAACAAAGGTTTTATTCCTAAAGACCTATTGGAAAAGACTCTCTCTTTGAATACCATGATATAAAGTCTGGAACTCATTCTGATGGATTTGGAACCATACCATGAGGGGAGGTAGCAAGAGGATCAAGCCCTGAAGAACAGAAATCTGAGAGAACAACAGGTAAAAGTAACCACTGCCCAGATGAACTTCCAGTTTGCGCCTGAATCCATTTCTCCCTCTGGACTTTTCAGTTCTATAATCAATAATATCCTGGGTGTGCATTAGTGAGTTTGACCCAGGCTTACTGACCCATAAAACATACCAATTTCTAAATGTTACACACATGCGATATTATTAAAGTTGGGGGAGGGAGGTATGAGTCAAAATTGTGATAGACAATAGCTTCTCAATTATGTAAAATGCATATTCACAGGAAATACTAGGAAATGTGTGAAAATACCTCTACTTGGTGACCATTTATTATTTTTTTCAGTTTTAATGCATTTTCTAAGTTTTCACAACAGACATGTACTACTTGCTTAATCTAACATAGAGTAAATATTTTTTCAAGTCATATCTTGGGACGCAAATTGGGTAAGTCACTCTGAATAAATTCAGTAAGAGGTGTTCTCAGAACAAGGAAATGAAATGCTCATCTTTTGAAATTGCATAAAATTGCTCTTACAATTCCTTCACACCTTGGGGAATACTCATCTCACTAAACTAACCTGTCCTCTCTTCTTTGTACACCAGGGAAACTGCAAGTACTCTATGTATAGCTCCTATAGAAGTAGATTGGTAAATTATCTATGGCATAACAAACTGCTCTTCAATTTTTGCATCTTTCCAGAGGTTAAGAGGATACAGCTATGTCCAGTGAAGATTGAAACTTGCCCCTTGCCCCTGGACAAAATGGGGCTGGTCCTCATCTTAGGAAATTCAGCTTTAAGAAATTAATTTTAATTGAAATTTTGACCTAGGTTTAATAACAGTCAAAGTAGCCATTATTATCAATTAATAATAGTGATAATGCCATTATTTTCAACTGTTTTTATATTTAGTAATAGTTTCTTTATATAATAAAATATAATAAGCTGAATTCCTACTTAACGCTGGGTTATCTGACTCTGAATGTTATTCTAAAAGTGATGATTGGTAAATATTCTTCAAAATAAAATTATAATAGTGTTGTCACCATCTCAAAATCCCACTGTCATAAACGCACACTATTTACCCAGTTGTTTCTGTGGACTTGGGAGTTAAATTCACCTCAGTATTAGAAGATACATAATAATTGTTTTCCCGTAAAAACAATGGGTTTATAAGTATAATTATCCATTTACCAACTCCTTATTTTGGGGGAATGCCATTTTTCAATTAGATTTGAAGGTGATATACCCCAGTAATAATATTAAAATATATTTTCTTACTTCTGCACCAATATAATTTGTATGTAGATAATCAAATAGATCACCTCTGGTCACAATTATGTTTCAAAAGAATAAAAACCTGCCTGCTAACTGCTTTTCACTGGGTCAGTTTTTTAAACAATAGCAATGATATTTGTTTGTTAAATTTATGTGTGTGCATGAAAGGAGCTGTTTTTGTGCCTGCATATTTTCCTTGTGACCTTAAGAGATAGTATTTAAAGAACTTTGTGTTCTACATTTAAAAATTGCCTTAAAGAAAGATTCTCAATTGATTAGAAAAGCTTACTACCAAAAGGCAGACACAAAAACCTAAAAGCAGCCTGCAGAAGTAGTGCAGCCGCTGAGTCTGCAATGAGTGTGTGAAGAGTGCTTTAATCCCCCTTTCTCAACATGAGATGACAAGATGAAAAATGTGAATGGACAGGCAATATACTGCTCAGGCACAGACTGAAGGGGGTCCTAGGTTTCCTAAAGTCTAGTTCAAGCTCCCAAACACGGAAACCACAGAGAGTTAATGATAATTGAGATCATATGGTTCTTATCAAAGCTTCCTCAAGAAAAGCAGCTTGAGGGAAAATTCATAAATATGTGTCTTGACCACAGTCTACCAATCCCCTTCCGAATTGGAGCCTTTAGCTAATTTGTTGACTTAATTACCAAAGGCACAGGAAGGTTAAACAGAGTGATAATCTGATTTTCTCTGATTGCTGATCACTGCAGAAAGTGGCCCATAGGATGCAAAAATAAACCTAGAACCTTAGGCTATGTAAAAGGAAGAGCTGAGGCATTTATCCAGATAATTCAGGCAAAGTTGACTGTTTACAGTAATCAAATTATCTGGATAAGTGCTCAAACTCCACTCTGTCGACCTGAACAACAGCTTTAATCATATCATCTGTTGGATTAAATCATTTATTGCTTATATCTAAATCTAGTGTGAACTATTTATGTTTAATAGTCAAATTCAGCAGGGAAAATCCTATTATAATATCCTTTTAAAATATCATCCCAAGTGATATAGATACAAATAACATTTTGTCCAAATAAAGAATGAAAGCTTGTCTTTCAATCGTTAGAAAACATTAGACCACAGAAAGAAAATAACATGTGGGAAAAACAGATTTTCTTTATAAATAAGAAAACCAAAATCACAATCCAGGAAACATCTCTCAATGTTATTGTGTATGTTTTTCTGAACTTTTTAATAATACATGATGCTAGTTGAGACTCTGAATCAAACCAGGCATGATTTTTCAGTTATGCTGGTCAATAAAAGAACTGGAATCATACTATACATACTGTTTTGAAGCATGAATTTTTAATTGGATGATGTCTTGGATCTCTTCCTATACCATTATTATGTAGTTGCAGCGTCATTTTTAATTCTTTTAAATGGATATAACATAAGTCCAACCTATTTTAGGGCACTTAGGTTATTTCCAATTTTATTATAAACAACTTGGTATTGGTTATCCGTCTATACACA
Organism: Chaetophractus vellerosus; assembly: GCA_004027955.1. NCBI lineage: Eukaryota > Metazoa > Chordata > Mammalia > Cingulata > Chlamyphoridae > Chaetophractus > Chaetophractus vellerosus. Next base: position 9,271 of record PVKH010001006.1, on the reverse strand, counting down.
TTTGCACATACTCACTTAATTTTGCACCCTAAGCTAAATTCCTAGGAAAGAATTTGCTGGGTCAAAGGAAATGTACTTTTTATAGCCTTTCCTATATATTAGTCAACTGAATGCCATACATTTTACATCACTTTTAAATGCACAAGCTGTGTATAAGAGTGTAAAAGAGTGCCTGTTCCTAAGAGCATGCCATTACTAAATAACATCTTTATTTAAAAGTCTCTTTGGATTTTGAATTTGATATGTACAAATGTCAACTTTTTGCTATTTTTCTTTGTATATGTTGGAAAATGAATTTTTTTTCATAACTTATTTTCCATTTGTATTTTTCTTTTATGAATCACCTATTTATATCTCTTGCACTTTTCTCCTTTGAGGAATTTTTCATTTTCTTATTGATTTAAAAAGCTCATTATTATAGAAAGGATATCAATCCTCCGTCTATAACATTTTTACAAATAATTTACCCAGCTTTTCATTTGCCTTATTTTTAATAATAATTTTTATATAGAAGCTCCCCAAATTTATGTAATCAAACTTAAGAAATTTTTTGTTTCTCTCTTTAATTTGTGCTCAGAAACTCATTTCCAGAATTCGTTGTGGATATACCTATATATTATTCTAGTCCATGTTATTGTGATTTCAAAATTTAAATCCTTAATCCATTTGGAATAAAAATTCATCATCAAGAAAATAATAAAACTATTACTAGGGTATTTTGAGTATATCAATTTTGATTTTCCTATCCCCATACTTCAAAAATTGATGCACTGATCTATATGAAATAAGCATTCCAATGCAAACAGGCCTACCTAAAGTGATATTGAAACTGCTTTGGGTATTTTAGACTGCTAAGCCAAAGAATGAAATTTCAGAACACCTCAGATAAAAATAAGACCTTAAAAAACTTCAGAGAAAAAAAATAATCAAATTTGTTCAAGTTGTGAGAATCAAATTAGTATTCCCCCTGTTAATATGGTATGAGAATTTGATGGAACAAAGCATCCTAAATTCTGAGATAAAATAATTTCAATCTAGATTCTTTTTCTGGCTAAAGCAGCATTCAAGTGTGAGCACAGAATAAAGTCATTTTTTTATAGACAAAGAAGGACTCAGAAATTTTACATTCCATGGGCATTTTCTTAGGAAGTAACATGAACTGCTTCAGCAAAATGAAAGCATTAAGTGGGACTCATTTAATACAAGAGTCAATGGGTTCAACTCAGGAAATCAATGATGGGAAGGCTCCATGCAACAATTGTGCAGCAGGCTAAAGGCAACCAATTGACTGGAGCAGAGGGAAGAAGCTTCTGGTGGGAAGGTATGAAAAAAAAAAGGTATGTAAAAGGACAAATAGAATAAATGATAAGACAGAAAACTGAAAGGAAAAAAATAGTATATGAAAAAGACAAATATTACAAGAAATTAAATAAAGGCTATTAGAAACTTTAAGAACAATAAATTGTTTCAAACAAGAAACACTCAAATGAGGCTTGAATTTAGGCAATTGATGAAGCCTAAAAAGAATAATTCACTTGACCCTGATGCTTGGAATTGTCTCCTTTGATTTGTCCAGTAGATGTGACAATAGGCATGCAAAAATAGAAATACAATTCTAACATATCACTTGACCTACTTTATCATGTTGTTTACATAGTCAGTAATAATGTAAATCCTACAACTGATCTCCAACTTTCAGTACCAGCGGATAGAAAAGGCATATATCAAGGTTTTATGTAGTTATACAGGCCAAATAGAATTGTTCACAAGTTCAATAATATAAAAGTGAAAGTGGAATTGACAGGAAGAAAATGAGGAATAAAGAGAGAAAAAGTGGAGAAAATGGTAGGGGTACTAAGATTCTCATTTTACAAAGCAGGAATCAAAAGCTACTTTGGAAAATTAGTGGAAAAAGAAAAAGAGTTAAGTAAATTAGAGGTTAAAAAGTAACCAAAAAAAAGAACTAAAAATAAATATTATCCACTGGTATCAGTGAGTAGATAGGGGAATAGAATATAGTAGGTGAGCAAAATTCTCATCTTTCATGACAGAGAATAAATACTGTCTAAACTTGATAAAATAAGAAATAGAAGTCCAAATATATTTAGGTACAGAAGTAACACCCACAAGAATTAAAAACAGAAACAGATGGCAGGCTGTGGGCAGAGGAATTTGCTCTTGCGTTGCATTATAAACTTTCCTATATACTATTTGATGTGTTACCAAGTATCTGAAGTATTTTCATAAAAATCATACCTAAAAGAAATTTTTTAATGTTTTTGGAGTGCCAAGAACATTGACCTTTTTTGGAGAAAGTTGTTAGAATCACCTAAAAAAGTGCATCATTAACCATGCAAAAACATTTCAATTGAAAGATACAAATTAGCTATACAAAAAAATAAAGAGGAGAATGGTTCTTAAAAGAGGAAGGTGAGAGAGAAATGGCAGTGCTAGCCTATCTGTGGCAGACAGTACTTCCAAACTTTAGCCGAGCACATGAATGTCCAGAATCAAGACTATTACCCAGCCTCCCTTGCAGCTAAGGAGGATTATATCACTAAGTTAATAATCTTTTTAATAAAGAGTTCTGGGACAACTGGATAGCCACATACAAGAAAGTGAAGTTGGACACTTACCTCACATCATATACAAAAACTGATTCAAAATGGATAAAAGACCTGGGAGTGGATGTGGCTCAAGTGGTTGAGCACCTGCTTCCCACGTGAGCAGTCCTGGGTTTGCTTCCTGGTGCCTCCTAAAAAAACAAAACCAAAAAACAAACAAAAAGAACAACAAGCAAACAAATGAAAAAACCAACTCAGGGAGCTGGTGTGGCTTGGTGGCTGATTTGCTGGCTTCCCGTATATGAGATTCCAGGTGCAATCCTGGGCACACTACCTCAAAAAAAAAAAAAAAAAAAAAAATCAAGGAACCTAAATGCAAGATCTAAGATTATAAAGCTATTAGAAGAAAACATATATATCTGGGTGTAGACAATGCTTTCTTAGCTACAACACCAAAAGCACAAGCAACCAAAGAAAAATAAATATATTTGACTTCAACAAAATTAAAAAACAAAAACCAAAAAACAAACAAACAAAAAAAGCATTTGTGCTTCAAATGACACTATCGAGAAAGTGAAAACATAACCCACCAAATGAGGGAGAATATTTGCAAATTCTATATCTATAAGGGTCTGGTAGCAAGAATATATAAAGAACACTTACAACTCAATAATAAAAAGACAAATCAGCCAATTAAAGAATGGGCAAGGGATTTGAATAGATATTTCTCCACAAAAAATATTCAAAGGCCAATAAGCGCAAGAAAAGACGATAAACATCATCAGTTATTTGGAAAGTGCAAATTAAAACCACAGGATACTACTTTATACCCACTAGAGTAATTATAATAAAAAAGACAGACAATACAAGGGTTGGTAAGGTGGTAGAAAAATTGAAACCCTCATACACTGCTGGTGGTTTGTAAATGGTGCCGCCACTTTGGAAAACATTTTAGAAGTTCCTCAAAAGTTAAACACAGAGATACCATATGGTCCAGGAAGTCTACTTCTAGGTATATGCCCAAGAGAATGAAAAACACATCCACACAAAAACCTGTACATGAATGTACACAGCAGCATTATTCACAATAGCCCAAAACTGGAAACAACCCAAATGTCTACCAACTGATGGATAAGCAAATTGTGCTATATCCATACAATGGAATAATATTCAGCCATAAAAAGGATGAAGTACTGGTACATGCCTCAACACAGATAAAATTTGAAACATGTTAAGTAAAAGAAGCCATCACGAAAGGTCATACGTTGTTTGATTCCAGAACAAGCAAATACACAGGGACAGAAAGTAGATTAGTACTTGACAGGGGTTAGGGCAGTAGGGATGAATGGGAGTGATTGTTAATGGGTATGGGGTTTCATGTTGGGGTAATGAAAATGTTCTAGAATTAGATAGTGCTGATGGTTACACTACTTTGTGAATATTCTAAAAACCACTGATTATATACTTTAAAATCATGATTTTTTTTAAAGCATTTGAAGGGTATATCAATAAAAATAAACTACAAACACACATACTAGGGAAGAATTGGCATCTATAACTTTGGTGTTTGTTTTATTCTTCCAAACATTATGATGAAATAATTATAGGAGATGCAGACAAATCAAAAATTAACAGTTAATTTTATCTTATTTAATCTCATTTTATTTTTTCAGTGATTTTTTTCCTGTCCCATATACTTTACATTTTCTTTCAGAACTATATACATATTTTTTTCTAAACTTGAATGCAATTTGAGAATGAAAGGTTCACATTAGCTTTAACTGCCAGTGGTGTAGACCTGCTGGCACCATTAACAAAAGGGGAGGATTCCAACACTCAGGAAAGATGCTCTTATTTCTCTGGTCCACAAAGGGCCAAAGACAAGCCCTATTATTAGGACTAGTGAGACTAGATTCACCGTATGATGAATCACCCATGTAGAGGCAAAATTCAGCTTGGATTGCACCTAGTAGGTCAGAGAACTTTTCCAAAGTTTGTTAAGAGCTTCAAGCTTGTAATTTGTCCCTTCTACAATAAACTTTTCTTCTGGTAGGCAGCAAAATATAAAGTTTGGGTGATGATTTCTATTGGAAGTAAGGTGGTTACCAAAATATCAGGCCAAGGAAATGGCAAGAGGACGTAGTTTTATTTATCAACAATGTACCGTTCCTCAAATTCCTCAAAAAAGACAATGAAGGACAGATCTACCTTTCTCCTATTGATCTTTGAAATCTGTCTCCTCTCTGTCTTCCTCTCTTTTTATATGTACACATACAGAGGGGGAGGAGGGGGAAGGAAGAGAGGGCAAGAAAGAGAAATGTGTTATTGCAAGGTCATTGTTTAAAAATATCTTGACTTTTCCCAAGGTCTTTAAAAATACCTGCGATCAACTAAGCAACTAATTACTGTACATCCCAAATGCATGTTTTCGCAACTATTTTTAGGGGCAAGATTCAGTCTCTACACATCCTGTCCACTCAAAACAACAGACAGCTATAGAGGGCAGCTAATGAGTAGGTAGCCAAATGACAATGTCTCCTTACTTTTGACTTCACTTCCAAGGCCCAAGTGGCTGCCTGACCGTCTCCTCTCTGGCGTCAAACAGTCCCCCTGCAGTATGCAGACAATTTAAATTATTACAAGGCAATGTTACAAGTATGAACCCTCGCACAAAATAAAGTAATTACATTCAATTAGCAGTCCCCAAAGTGATGGCCCAATACTGAGGGCTTTAGATGTTGCCTTTTGTTCCCTTACAGAAGGCAGGTAATGAGTGAAACTTCAAAGTGTAAAGGGCTCAATTACTGCTTAATTAGTGGAAACTAGATCTGAAAACATTGCAAAAGGGAAAAAAACCCACAATTTTCTTTTGTTGTAGGAATTCAGATAATATGTTCCATCTCCCCAAAACAACTAAAATCCAAAAACAGGAATGCTCTTCTGAGAAGCAACACATTGAAATGCTGTTGTTGTAAGTTTTTTGGGGAAAGTTTACTTAATTTGATCCTACTTCTACAACCCCAGCATTTTATCTTCTCCTTTTAACAAAAATCATCTTGTCTTGTTTGAAGTTTAGAAATAAATTTAAATAGAATTACATTAGAATGAATACATGTCCCCTAAATCCCACCACCCCTCCCACTAATATCCTTTTGTGTAACACATTAATAAGTTTATTTCTCTGAAGAACAGTCTGGGACTCAAAAACAGCCAGAAAAATCCAAAAGTGAAGAAATAGGGGCAACTAGCCCTGTTGATTACTAAACATCATAAATTATGTTGTTTTTAATATATTTTTTATGTTATTTACTATATGAAAAAAGTGACCTTGCCTATATCTGGGGCAGAGATGGTTAGTCAAAAAATAAGGTTGGAGAAAATTATTAAATCTGTGTATCATTTATTATTCCAAAATACATTTCAGGTGGATCAGAGATTTAAGCAGGAAAAATAAAATTAGTAACTAGAAGAAAATTTGGGTTCTTTAAAAGAAATCTAAGCACGGAACATTCTAATAAAAACCAGACACAGAAGAAAACAGATAAATTTTACTATCTCAAAATTAGAAATAATCTATCTTAAAGCTTAAAATTATCCGTAATAAAAATAATAAAAATAAAAAAGATAAATGGCAAATTGAGAAAACATATTTATTATAAGTGTTACAGAGGGCTAATTTCTTTAATATTTGAAAAACAATAACAAATGAATAAGAAAATTACCAAAAACTTGAAGGAAATAATGAGCAAAGGATATAAACAGTCAGCAGGAAAAAAAAATGTTCTTATATGAGATGATTCTTAACCTTATTTACATTTGGACAAATTAAAAAAGGAGTGGATGCTACTTTTTGTTATCAGGGGAGTGGATATGGCTCAAGTGGTTGAGGACTTGCTTCCCACATGGAAAGTCCCAGGTTTGGTTCCTGGTGCCTCCTAAAAACAAAACAAAAAACAAACAACAAGCAAACAAACTAAAAATCCAACTCAGGGAAGCCAATGTGGCTCAGTGGCAGTGGTTGAGTGCCAGCTTCCCACATGTGAGGTCCCAGGTTCAATCCCCAACCCGGGTACCTAAAAAAAAAAAAAAAATTTGATAACATTTTGTTGTGACAGCCTAGAGATGCAGACAACAGACAATTCACACACAATTAGTGGAGCTGGTTTTACCTCTACAGAAGACAATTTTGGAATATTGTCAAAACGTAAAATTCATATAACATTTGACTTCTAGAAATTTATCCCACGTATACATGTACAAAGGTATCCATTCCAGTATTGTTTACAGTAACAATAGAAATACAATAATGAAGTCTAACAATAGGAGAATGATTAAATAGAGAATATGTAGTTGGTTAAAAAGAGTGACATGCTTTATATGTACTGAGCTGGAATTATCTCTATAAGAGTGTTGTTTAAAAAAAAGCAAAATGCTTTCAGTAGCATAGCAGGCTAGCACTTACATATTTGTATATGCAATAATACATAAGCATACGTTTTCTTGAATATTAACATTTTTAGTACTGTACCATAAGTTAATATATTAAATGAAGTGAAATATTTTAGGTTGTATAAATATTCTTAGCATAAAAGAATATTATTCAATGCCTCTGGACAGTTATAATTAATTGCACTGTGATTTTTATATACTCAAAATCTATAGGTATGAAAGTCTGAATAGATTTTGAAAGCTATAAGCAATGAATGAATTGTTGAGTGGATGATCTTCTTACACCCTTCAAATAAACGATAAATAAAGAAAATGGTGAATTATTTAAGTATAACCTCCATCTCCACTTACCTATCCTTTACCCTATGCCCTAGGGGCCAAAAAGAGAACTAGACAGACTTAAAACCACTTCTTTTATAAGGTGGATATAAAAACCAAGGCATAATTTTTATCCATGAATAATAGAAAAACAATCTGAGGTTTGGCTCATGGCTTCCTTTTACACATTTATAAATGATTATATAATATGTCAATACCAGAGTCTTAAAAGAAATGATTGATTTTCTGCTCTGAATGAGGTGCTCCTAGGTTTATTTTATCTTATATGCCCCATAAGGTAATAATGACAAACTGTTTTCAGAGTTTAATCTTCTATACCCTATTTTGATTTGTAGAATTACTTTTCTCCTTAGAGATTAAAAATGTCCACTATCATTTAAAATAAAATATGGCATCTATCTGATTGAGTAATCAGGTCATATGTTATATAGCTACTGTTTAATTGTGTGCAAAAAAAGGGGGGGGGATGTATAATAAATAAAAATAAATCTTAAAAAAAAAACGAAACAAAAAAACAAGTCGGGGAAGCAGATGTGGCGCAAGCAATTGGGCTCCCATCTACCACATAGGAGGTCCAGGGTTTGATTCCCAGGGCCTCCTGGTGAAGGCAAGCTGGCCTGCAAGGCGAGCTGGCCCAAGCGGAGATCTGGCCTGCATTGGAGTGCTGGCCTGAGCAGGAGTGCTGGCACAGCAAGATGACGCAACAAAAAGAGACACAGAGGAGAGACAATAACAGACACAGCAGAACAGGGAGCTGAGGTGGCATAAGAGTTTGAGTGTCTCTCTCCCACTCTGGAATGTCCCAGGATCAGTTCCCGGTGCCGCCTAAAAAGAAGACAAGCAGACACAGAAGAACATATAGTGAATGGACACAGAGCAGACAGAGCGCAAAAAAGAATGAGTTGGGGGGCGATAAATAAATAAATACATCTTTAAAGAAAAAAAGAGTCAGCTCTGTATCAATGGGTCAAGAGGGTTTTCCATAATATATTGTTAAGTCAGGGAAAAAAATGTGTACAATGACTGCATTGTTTAAAAAAATACTCCAACCAAAAACTTATTATATAAAATATGTGCATATGTGAATGTATGTGTTTATATGACTAAGAGGAAAGTTGTGGGAGAATACACAGCAAGCTGTTAGCACCCGTCTCTTGAGGTGGTGGAAATACGTAAGTTAATTGGCCTCAGATATAAGTATTAGAGCTCTCAACTCAAATTGCTTTTGAAAGTGAGAAAATGGTTTGGCTCTCACAAATAGAAATCTAGCCCAAAGGTGATTTCAGAGTGAGAGTCTTTCTGGCTCTGCTCTCTGTGATTTCCATGGGGGTTCCCGCTTTGAGCACTAGCTTGGTCTTCAGTCTCCTTTCTTCAAAATGGCAAAATAGCTGTTTCAATTCTTTGTTTCATATTCACACACCTAGGGCAGCTGCACAAATTACCACCTGAACTGGAAAATTTTGGAGACTAAAAGGTGATGCTATTAATCCTCAATCCAGGACAACAAGTATAAACGGGAACTATCCCAGGTTAACTGGCACCTATGGCAAAACTTCACAGTCACAACACTCAAAGGAATAAAGAGACTGCCTCTTCTGCTGGCTAATCCTTAAGAGAGAAAACTTCGTTCTCAGAAGTGCCAATGAGAAGTTCCTCTTGGCTGAATTGGGTCACGTTGCCCTTCCTGATCCAATCCCTGTGTCTGGGAGAAAGGCAAATACCGATGGACTTTAGACTATGTTTTTGAACCCTTACTCACTGGATGGAGGGATGACTTACCTTAGAGCAGCAATTCTCAAAATGTGGTCAGGGGATTCCTAGGGATTCCTAGGACCCATTTTTTCGAAAAATAAGTTATTTATGCTAACATGTATTGATGTCATTATTGCTATTTTTTAAAAATAAAGATTTTCAAAATT
>PVKH010001005.1:0-32787 GCA_004027955.1 Chaetophractus vellerosus | reverse complement strand
TTATTAAAAAATAATAAAGAAATACATAAATACATAAATAAATAGAAAATAAGGAGAGCATTCTGAAAGCTCCGAGAGAGAAGCAACATGTCACATACAAGGGAGCCTCAATAGATTAAATGCTGATGTCTCATCAGAAACCATGGAGGCAGTAGGATGACATATTTAAAATGCTGAAAGAAAAATCTGCCAACCAAGAATTCTACATCTGCCAAAGCTCTCTTTCAAAAAACAAGGGAGGTTTTAAGACATTCCCAGATAAACAAAAGCTGAGAAACTTCAATGCCAGTAGCCTGGCCCTATAAGAATTGCAAAAAGAGAGTTCTGCAGATTGAAAGGAAATAAAAATAGACAAATGACTAAAGCCACATTAAAAAATAAAAACTTCTAGTAAAGATAATGGCATGGGTAGAGTTGAAAATATCAATACTAATTTATTTTTCTTTGTAACTCTACTTCTTATTTCCTACAGTATCTAAAAGGCAAAGGAATAAAATGTAATGTTAGATCAATGGTTTTAGATTTAAAATGTGTAAATACATAATTAGTGACAAGAAGTGTATAAAGGTGTGGGGACAGAGGGCAATAGGAACATAGTTTATGAATACTACTGAGTTAAGTAGGTATCAAAGCAAACAAGATTTTTATAGATTTAGGATGTTAAATCTCCATGGTTACTACAAAGAAAATATTGGAGAATATGCACACTCATAGAGACAGAAATTAGAGTACAAGTTGTCAGGGGTGGGGATCAGGGGGAATGGGAAGTCAATGCATAATGGGTACAAGGTTTCTCTCAGGGAGATGGGAAAGTTTTAGTAGTAGAAGGTGGTGAGGGTACTGTAATATTTTGAATGTGACTAATCCCATTGAATGAGTAGTTGAGATGGGAAGGTTTATGTTGTATGTATGTTCCCACAACTTAAAAAAAGAAAAGAGCAAGCAAGACAATGACAATTAAATGCAATAAATGATCCTGGGTGGGATTTAGCAAGGGACAAGAAAAGGCTCAAAAGGACACTGGGACATATGAAAAACCTGGATGTAGACTATAAGCTTTATATCAATGTTAAAATTCTTGAACTTTATAACAGCACTTGAGGTGGTTACATAAGTGAATATCCTTGTTCTTAGGAAATGTACATGCAGTATTAAGTGTTCAAGGAGCATGATGTATACAACATACACACAAGCTTTCAGAAAACTGACAGACAGACAGAGACAATAGACAGACACACAGATAGGTGGATAGGATGATATGGCAAATGTAGCAAAAGTTAAAATTTGTGGATCTGGGTTTCAGGGACAGAGGGTAGGGGTATGTTGGAGTTCTCTGTATGGGGTTTGTGTTATTTTTGTAACTGTCCTGTAAATCTGAAATTATTTCAAAATAAAAGGTTTAAAAAGAAGGTAAGAAGGAAGGTACTCTCAGCAGTGGGGGAATACAATTTTTTTTAAAAGGCACACAGGAAAAAACAATGAAGTCTGTTGCTGGAATATAAAATTCTGGTTTATAGCATGTAACTCAGAGTTAAGTAAGGGTCAGATCCTGTGGAACCATTCTAAGGGTTGTGGCGTTTATCCTATGAGCTAGGAAATAAAAGGATTTTAAGCAGAGGAGAGAGTAGTTCAGGTTTACATTTTAAAAGTGATCATCACCTCAGGGGTTTGGCTGAATATGGCTTTAAGGATGATAGGAACTTCAGCTAGGATATGAAGGTAGGAGGCAGCTGATGAGACTCTGGACTAAGGCAATAGAAATGGAAGAGGAATTTGAAAAGAAAAAAAAAATTAGGTGTAAAACATTAAGAGGACTCAGTGATCTGACGATTGTGGAAGCTAAGAAAAAATTTTAAAATGACCTCTGGATTTCTGCATGACATCTGGATAGTGGTACAGTTCCAATAATATATTTTTACAACTCCTAGGGTCCAAGTATGTTTCAAAATTCAGAACATTTTGGATTTTAGAAAGGAGACATGGTTCACATACCCTATATTGCAAGCACTCCCAGCACTCCCAGCCTGAGGCACTTCGTATAATCAAGCACATGACTGCCAGGTGACACAATAACCCCACCAAGTGTAAGAGACAGTAACTTCCTGACGGTTCACTCAGGTTGTTGGGGATTGAATCATGTCCCCGACAAAAGGCGTGCTCAAGTCCCTACCCTGGTCCTGTGGGTGTGAACCCATTTGTAAATTGGACCTTTGAAGATGTGATTAGTAAATATGTACCCGAATTGAATGAGGGTGGACCTTGATTCAATATGACTGAAGTCTTCATAAGTAAAGGAAATTATACACAGAAAAAGAAGCCACACAGAGCAGCCAGAAGCTGGGAGTCACAGCTCCCAGAAGAGAAAGGAGAAAACACAGCCATGTGCTTTGCCATGTGACAGAAAAGCCAAAGAATGACAAAAACTGCCGGCCAGTCAGAAGATACGAACCCCATGGGGAAGCAAGCCTTCAAGCCTCTGAAACATTGAACCAATAAATTCCTCTTGTTAAACCAACCCCTTATATGGCATTTGTTTCAGCAGCTGAGAAACTAAATCAGTTATTGGTACTGGAAAGTGGGATTCTGCTATTGCAAATACCTAAAAATGGAGAAGTGGCTTTGGAATTGGGTAATGGTAGAGGCTGGATGAATTCTGAGGGCTCAAGAATAAGAGCCATAGGGAAAGTTTGTATTGTCTTAGAGAATACATAATTCATCACAAACAGAAGGTGGGTAGAAATATGGACATTACAGGAACTTCCCATGAGGCCTTAGAAGGAAATGATGAATGTGTCATTGGAAATTGGAAGAAAGGTAATCCTTGTTATGAACTGGCAGAGAACTTGGTGAAATTGAGTTCTGATGTTGGATGGAAGACAGACTTGCAAGCGATGAACTTGGATATTTAGGTGAGCAGATATCCAAGCTAAGCGAGGAATGTCCAGCCTGGTTTTACCTTGCAGCTTATACTGAAAGGAGAGCAGAAGAGATCAACTGAGGATTGGACTGTTAAGCACAAGAAAACCAGGAGGTAATAATTTGGAAAGTTCTTGGCCTATCCATATAGTGTGCTCTGAGACTAGAGCCAGAAGTGACTCTATTACGGACCTCCCGAGCTTCTGAGAAGTGAGTCCCCAGAGAAGAGGGTTCCATGTGAGGGTTAACTCACCAATCCTTTGCTAAAGAGAGTATGGCTAAACATGGATCCAGTCAGGCACTTCAGGGGAAGTCAGGATTGGAAATGCAGTTATCCAAGAAGGATCTGTGGAAAGTTCTACCATCTGATGGTTTGGATCCACTCAAACTGCATGCAAAGCCAACAAGGTTCTTGCAAAGATTATATGAGCAGAACCACTGCCAGCCTGGACTGAAAGAAAAAGAGAAAGTACAAATGGGAGGAAGAATAACTTCAAGGGCAGAACCATGGAAGCAAAGTCTGAACCAAAAACGATCACATCAGACCAAGAGAACAGGCTGACCCATGTCTGAGGAAAGGGCAAGTCTGTCCCAGCACTTGGAGGGGGGGGCAGGCCACCTTCCCTGGCTCTTTGAGGTGAGTGGAGGCCCTTGTGCAGAGAAAGCGCCACCACGACAATGCTCAGAGATGGTGGGGCCTATATCCCAGTGTTCATGGAGATCATGGCCACGGTGCAAGTGCTTGAAACAGATATGACTGCAGCTCCATCAGGCCTGGAGGACAAAACATCCAGCCACAGATGACCCTCGACCTTGAAATCTAATGAAATTTACCCTGCTGTTTTCCCCTTGATTTCTCTCTTCTGGAATGAAAATGTTTATCCTATGCCTGTCCCACCACTGTACACTAGAAGCAAAAAAAAAAAACTTGATTTCTAGGTTTCACAGGTCCACCAGACAGAAGAATTTGCCCTAGGATGGACATCCCCCATAAGACTTGGTACTTAGCATTGTTACTGAAATGACTTAAGGCTTTTAGGATGGTGTGATGGAATGAATGCCTTTTGCATGAGGAAAGAACATGTCTTTTAGGGGCCCAGAGGGAGTCCAGAGAATTCAATTATGTCTCCCACAAAAGACATGTTCAGGTTCTAACCCCTGGTCCTGTGTATAAACTTATTTGTAAATAGGACCTTTGAAGATATTATTAGTTAAGGTGTACCCAAACTGAATGAGGGCAGGCCTTAATCCAATATGGCTGAAGTTCTTATAAGCAAAGGAAATTGCATATACACAGAGAAGCTACAAGGAGCAGCCAGAATCTGGCAGTCATTGGAGCTGGAAAAGAAAGAAGACACCACCATGTACATTGCCATGTGACAGAAAAGCCAAGGAACCCTAAAGATTGCCGGCCAGCCAGAAGACAGCAACCACGGAAGGTAGCAAGCCTTCTATCCTCTGAAACTGTGAAACATTAAATTTCTCTTTGTTAAGCCAACCCATTGCATGATATTTGTTTTAGCAGCCAAGAAAATAAAGCACAGGTGTTTCTCCAAATGAGCTCAAGTCAAGTTTTGTTAACAAAAGAGTTACCAAAAATTTGATTTTCAGAGGTTTTTGGACTTTGGAATTGTGAATAATAGTAAAGCTATACTAATATCTGAAGATAGAACACAAGAAGTGGGTTTTTTTTGTTTGTTTTGTTTTTTTTAATATGATGAAGGTTCTCGTTTAAATATGTATAATCTCAGGTGTTTATGATGTCTTAAAGATGCCCAGCAAGCAATGGTATAATTGAGCAAACTAAATGGGACAGTTAAAATGGAAACAATTACAGGAAAAATGTACATTGGTGCAAATAACTACTATTTAGTACCAAAAACATAAGCCCAACTCAGAGAATAACTTGAGGTTTCATCTAGTTATCAATAGCCAAATTCAGAGTGCCAGCTATTTTTCCTTTGCCGTAAATTAATGTACTTTGGTGTCTTGCCATTGCTGGAGCTGACTTGAATTAAACATTACCTTTGGTAGTACATGAATTGTGTTTAAATTGCCCACATTACATAAAACTCATTATTGTGATATTAACTAGATGAATAACTGGACAGGTATTTGAAAATACTTTCTTTTCAATCAGCTTTTTACATCTATAAAAGATCTGTCATTCCTAACGTATGTTTTACAATTAATGGACCAGAGAACTGAATATGTTTGAAAATGATTCAGGTATTTATCATTTTCAAAAAAATTAAGAATAATATTGTCTTTAGGAGGAAAAAAGCTCTTTCTACCAAGAATGTGAGGGCAAGTTAAAATTGAAAGACTTAATCATCCAATCATTGCTCTAAGACTACATTCCTACAGGTTACTTAGAGGGATATTTTGTTCACTTCCAGGTTGAACACAAATGTGCAAGTGCTCCAGCTTTGTGTGAGGAAGGAGGAGGATGAAAAGCGTTCTTGGGGAAGGCTTCTGACAGGCCAAAGGCCCTGCAGAGTGTGAATAGAATACGCCTCTCTCAGTATATGGGCATCAGCCCACTAAGGCAGTTTCTCCGTTTTCTCAGTTGTTCTCAAGGTCTCTGACAAAAAAGTTCCAGACTATCAGAGACCCACTGTGTCTCTGATGTTTCTAGCACCAGAGGAGCACCAAGGGAAAACACATATTTACTCTGAGCTTTCTCTGGGAGATCTGGATGGGCTCTGTCAATCACTTTGGGTTTTGGGAAGTCAAACTAAGGATGTTTTCTAATCATTTTCACATTTTCACTATTTTTTCAGCAAAAAAGGAAGAAAAAAATTATACTTTTGAAAATAATGTTTTAGCAACTATTTACAACATAGCTTATTCTGATATTCTGAATGTTTATGTGTCAATTTATATATCCTTAATTATATAGAGTGAAATCACTGCCTATTATTCTTCTTTTGCAATGCAAGTCTTTGAAACATGCTCTACCTTCTTTACTGGTTTTGAATGAATCTTTCAATCTAGTCTTTTTTGGAGGGATGGGGTACGATTCCTACAATTCCTCTTTCATACCTGTTTTATAACAAGAAAGAAAAATGTAAAATGTTAACAGAATACAACTCAAATAATAAATTGGCCAGTATTTTCTCTAATAATCCTTTATTCAGACTCCCCCTAGCACTATACTTCAGATATAAAATTTACAACTCAGAACTAAACTGGACAAAATCCTTTTTATCTCTCAAACTTTCACTTAATAATCGTTATCATCAAAGTCCTCTCAAGACAACCTTTCCAGTTTTTTCCTGACCCCAAACACACTATAGCAGCGGTTCCTAACCAGGGATCCATAGAAAGAGTGCAGGGCGTCCATGGGCTTGAATTGAAAATTTTCTACTTATCTTTATTTTCTCTGACCTCTGAAGTCTAGCATTTCCTTCACTTATGAATGTATATAATAAACTACAGTAGTATTCATTTCATGTCACATTACAGTTGTTGCATATCTCGAAAAAATGCTTATGCTCATCCATTCTTCAAAATCATGGTAGTCGTTAGACACGACACTAGTTGAGTATCATAAAACTATCTGCTGCTACATTCTGAGAAGGGGTCCGTGGTTTCCACCTGACTGGCACAGGGGTCCATGAAACAAAAACGGTTAAGAATCCCTGCACTACAGCATGCTGAGAAACCATTAAAAATACACTAAAGTACAAGGAGGTTTCATGCAGTTTCTAATATTTGAGAAATTTAATCTAGCACCAACGCCCTAGAGCCTCATGCCCTCCAAAAAATGTTTAATTTGGTTTGCAATATGATTTTATGAAAAAAGAACAGTTTGTCTGTGGATATGTATGTGCGCGCACCACAGCAAGCTGATAGAAAAGTCAGTCTTTAAAAAAAAAAAAGTAAATCCAATAGACCTATTTTTGCACAATAGATCCCAGCCCATTAGTGGTCATAAAATCAATCCGGTGTGCTGATACCAATTTTTAAAAGTAAAATAGAGAACATTCATGTACTAAGGTTAAGTATTGTTTTATGAAAATTGTTTCATTTACACACATACACACACTAGAGTGCACTGCCTTGAGGCTGAGAATAAATTTCTTCCTGAGGAAAATAGTAAAAAAAAAAAATGGAGAGTTTTGCAAATGGATGGATGACCCTGGGATTATGCCTCATAAAATATATGTTAAGACAATACAATAAAAGATTGATAGACTAAATGACATTATCTATGTTAACTGAAGAAATAACTATGCCTCTGAAATAGTTAGAAAGGATTAAAAATATCAATCCATGTGGCATCTTCAATGCACATGTGATCCACAGTGGGAGGAAAAACAATGGCCTCGCTTACATCTGGACAAGTAAAAATTAGGGTAAATGAAAGCTGGACAAACGGCTGACTACTCTGCAATTGCAAGGGCCTTACAATCTATATAAAAGAAAAAAGATAAACATCTTATGATACGAGAGAATGTAGGTGGTGAAAAGTAAAGACAACCATGAGCCAACAATGCCATCCCTACCACTAAATTGCCAAGTGAACTGAAGTTAAAATACCTCTCTTGGGGCCGGCTCGATAGCCCAGTGGATAGGGCGCCGGCATACCACATGGGAGGCCCCCGGTTCGATTCCCAGGGACCTCTCCTGGAGGGCAGACTGCCTTGAGAATGGCGGGCCGCCATGGGCGGGCCGGAGCCGCCGTGGGCAGGGCAAGAGGCTGCCACAGACAGGGCAGGTCGCCCGCGGATGGAGTGCAGCCAGCCACCCGTGAACTGAAAGCCGGCCGTGAACGGATGCAGAGACCGCCCACGAGCGGGGAAAGCCGCGCCTGCGCGGTGACCACTCTCGGCACGTCGCCGCAGCGGGGGGGAAGGGGAGATATGTAATAAAATAAATAAATCTTTAAAAAAAAAAAAAATACCTCTCTTAACTTCAGTTTATCACAAACTGTATGGGTTGACTGGGTCTGCAAGGTGAGACGGAGGAATCTCAGAATGCCAGAGCTACAGAAAATACCTAATCTTTTTTAAGCCTCCATTACCTTAATCTAAGGAGGTATTAATTTTCCTGTTTTACAGAAAGATTAATTGAGGTACACTGCTACACTAGGTAATGAAAACACATTACATTTCTCACTACAGGTAAGAGTAAAGATAGCATAATAACATCTGGCCCAATAACCAACAGAGATTAAATTCATATTCCAAACTCAGAGAGCAAGACCTACATCTAAATTTAAAATAGTATTTAGCACATTTATTTCTCTGTTTGGATTCAGGATTAAGAGGGTAATCAAGGCTCTGTTGAGAAAAGCAGGAAGGCACTGGTTGAAAATATCTTTATTAATTATGACCTATAATTCTGTGGTTGATTTTTTAAATTATTGTACCTCTTTAAATATGTTGCATGGGGCATTTTAAATTAAATGTGTAACTTAAAATATTAAAAAATAACAAAAACAGAATTAAACCAATCTAGGGAATGGGACTGCCATTTATTATTAGAAATTCCCATGCAAAAGTGCTGGTTAAAAGAATATAAAAAGATGCTAGGTACAAATAAACTCTGAATGTTTAAACTAACATGTATGCTAGACTTAAGATATTACAAGTAAAAGTTTAAAAAAAAAATCTAATTGTGGTATATGACTCCTGTTATTTTAGCCACAAACTCAAAGAAAAAAGTATACAGTAAAGGAAGAAACAGATTTTCCCACAGAGAAATCCTCAAATTAAAAGACAAATATATTTCTGATTAAGTATAATTTATGTTTAAATGAATGTCTTCGTTACGTAATATAACTTCTATACCAAGTTATGCTCGTTTAATAACGTTTTCTAAAAATCAGAAAAATTAGTATGTCGATGGGGTTCCAAATACAGAAATAGTTCTTTGAAGAATTATAGAAGGAAGTAAAAGACTAAGTCAAGCACCAGTTTCACCCTTAATGCTTAGGCTTCGGACAAGCCTAATTGGGCAAGGAGAAGAATTTGGGCCTGGCACACCCAGGTTCAGACGTGGCAAGATCCTGAAACAAAGTTGGTTTTTTTTCGAACCTTTGAGTCATATGCCACAAGCAAACCGTAGCTACGATATACAGGTCCTTAAGTCAACAGGTCCTTTCAACGAAATGGAGTGCGGTTGGTGCGTGACAGTTGGATTTTCTTCTGCCATGAAGAAAATAACACCTCCGGATCAAACCGGAAAGTGGGCGCAGCTCTGGCTTGGGGAGTGCACCCGGAAAAGTGTAGGGCAGAGAGAGGGATGTCCGCGTCCCGACCACAGAGCGCTTTCCAAACCACTTGGAAACCATTGAAATGGCTCAGCGGCCGCGGTTTCCAGCCTAGGACTGTCTGGGGTACGGCTGGGAAAGTTGCCTGGCAAAGCCATGCCCTTCCCTGTCGCGGGTTTGGCTCCGGGACACAGGGGTGGGAGGCGACGGCAACCTGTTAGCCGCAGGGGAAGCGCGGCCGCCTGAGCCCGGGCCAACCCATCCGGCCCCCACTCTGCGACCCGCCCAGACACCCGCCGGGTCTCAGGACTTCGCCGGGTCCGGATCTTCTGGCGCCTCCCTGCAGGGACCGACCGGGAACAGCGTGGGCAAGAGGGGAGACCGGGCTACCCGAGGGGCGCCACATTCCCAGGACCCTGGACGCCCCTTCCGGCGTCCCCCGCGGGGCAACTGGAACGCAGCTCTCGAGACCGTCCCTAACCGGCCACCCGGACTCTACCCCTCTCCCCAACACGTGAGCCTCCGCGGCCGTCCCACCACCACCCCTTGGATGCTGCCTGGGGCCCCGGCCCCAGCGCCCGTCCGTCGGCTTACCTGGAGGAATGGGTAGGGCAGGGCGGCGGGAAGCGGGACGCGCGGGCGCTGGACTTGGGCCGGGCGCCAGGTGCAGGCGGCGGCGACTCCGGTTGCTGTCGCTACAGTTGCCGCTCAGTGGAGATCCTCCTCCGCCACTGCCTCCTGCCTTCCCGCTGGGCCTCCCGCGTTGCCAGGAGAGGCCGAACCGAGGCTCCGCTTCCTCCTGGAGTCTCCCAGGTGAGCTCCAGTCAGCGACGTCGGCAGGGGCGAGGCCCCCGTCCCGCGCCTGCGCGCCAGCCTCCTGCCCCGCCCAAGCCCTACCTGAGCGCTCCAGGTGAGGACCCAGCACCGCGCGGAGCGGGCGGGCGCCGTCCGGGCCGAGCGCAGCCGCCGCGTGGCTTCTTTTTCTGCGCAGTACCCGAGGCTGGTTCACCGCACAAGCCCTCCCTCCCAGCCGGTCTACAATTAAGGAATCCTGCACTGACCTGGTGACAGTGATCACCTTGTAACCAGAATACACATGTCAGGGTCCTTGGGGTACCAGAAGCTCTAGAATTCCACACACACACACTTCTTCCCTTCTCCTTCAGTTCTCCAAAATGAAGGCGTGCGCTGGGCGAAGACCGGGGAGCTCAGTGCCTCGGAAGACCACTTCATAACAGCAGCAAGTGTAAGCTCATGTGGTTTCCTTGGGCAGGGTTCAGCAGTTTCTGTCACCAGTTAGGTTCATGAGCTAGGGGTGAGCTTCCTCCCCATGTCTTGATTTCATCACTTGACTCACTTCAGCGCAGCTAGTGGTTTCCGTTTCTGTAAGCGGGCGCTCTGGTAGGAGTGCCTCACGTCCAAAGGAGGAGCCTCCCTTTTCCGAAGAGCCTCTGGTATTTGGCAGAGCCGCGACAATTTGAGGTGCACCTCCCCTTCCTGGGTTGCTATCGAAAGGCAAACTAGTTCCCAGATGAGGTGGAAAGAAGTGATAATAGAGAGGAACTCGCTGTCCTTGTTTAGAAAGAGATTTTGGTTTCCTGGAGGAGGGTTAGCTTCTACTCTAGGTTTGTTTAAACGCTCACCATCTATTCTGAGAGGTGAGAACACACTCACTAGGAAGGTAGTGGGTTTTGCCGTGGTTTCTTTTAAGACAAATTTTTTTAAACAATATTTTCTTTCCTTTTTGTGATATTTACAACTTTTTTTCAGCCTTCCATCTTCTGGTTTTACTGACACTGACACACCTGAAACTAGCACTTAAAATGGCCTTTATATCTTCCTATGAACTCATCTTTTTGGTTCTACCTGGAATGAGCAATGGAACATAAATAGAAAAATAGCTGAAAACGTTTCACTTGTGTGCTTAATTACATGGTGACAGAATTTTCTATAAAGTTTAGTTGTGATTTCTCCTGCATTTTGACACCCTCTTATGGTACTTATTTCTTAGTATATGAGTGTTATGTGTGACATAAAAATAGAGTCTGTAAATACTGTTTAGTACAGTACCACAACACCTATGAATTGGGTCTGAAACTTTTAGTTAGTTGTTTGTGTGTTTATTTTCGTATATTTTGGTTACTTTGTAAGCATCAAAGAACCTTTAAGTGTCTGTGTCACTTTACTATCAGTAACTTAAAGGAATTTTTAAGCTCCCTTTCTGTCTCCAAAAAGTTCTGGATATACATATGTATATTACCATGCTAACTTGGTAAAGTGTGTTCTTAGGTCCAAAGTTGAAAACACTAACTTCCTAAACTCCCGTTTCTTGGACGTTCTGCAACTTTCTTTGCTGTTCTGCCTCTAAAACTTTAGAGTGTTAGTCTTTGGGGAATTTGGGAGAAATCATAGATGTATAACTGAGAAGTCTGTATCTGTTGTCTTGAATCACCTGTTTCTGAATGAGGCAGGAGACAAAGATTGTCAGAGTTTTGGTATTCCACCAGGTGAAGAACAATAATTTTCATTGACAATCAGGACAGAGCAGATGGATATAGAATAGCAATCTGGAATCCAAGGACTGAGATGCATTGACAGCAAGACTAATAAAGTTAAATAGAACTGAAAAGAGAAGCTAGGGAAGAGATATTTAAAAAAAAGAGTGAGCAAATAGGAAAAAAAATGGTATTTGAGGAGCGAGTAAGGAACAGAACAAGTATAAAAAAGATCAAGAGTTGCTAAATATTGACTGTTGGTCTTACAATGGAGACAGATCATTTAAACAAGGTAAGCACTACTTCTGGGTTTGACATACCTACCATTCTGAAAGCAAATTCTTAAAATTAATGACAGTTTTCAACTGCACAATATAACTAAAATGCTGCAGGCCCAGAAAAAAAATATTATAATGCTGAAATGTTTAATGCCCTAAATCTAATCAACTGGAGGGTTTTTTACAAGCACCGTCCTATTTTAAATTATGAAATAAAGAATGTTCTTTACTGAGGGAAAATTAGTATTTCTTCTAAAACCCAGGAGCCCTAGTGTACCCATGCTTCTCAGAAACAAATCTATTTTAAGAGCACGTGTTCAGCATATGTGGCAGTTAAGATAGAAAATTGAACAGCAGATTTTACATTAGAAGAGAGACAAACATTTATCTCTCTCTCTCTCTTTCTCTCTCTCTCTCCAGATATCCAGCACAGGAATGGGCATAAAATGCTCAGTTATATAGATTTGAAATGATAGTCACTTTAATAATTTCTGTTAATATTTAAATAAATGCCAAGAACATACCTGGGACTTAGTTGGTACTTAATAAGTATTTGTTAAATATATGAATTGCTCGAACAAATACTATTTTAGAATTAATGTTCATAGTATCTTGAGGAAATTACAGGTCCAAAGAATGGTTTAACCAAACAGTATGGGAAATTACTTGGGACAGTTAAGAGAATGAACAGAGAATCTAAAGGACAAGGTTCTAATAACAATAGCTACCACTTATCACATACCTTTGTTTCACAAGGTACTATGCAAGCGCCTTACACGTCTATGTTACTTTACCTTTCTGAGCTTAAATTTTCTCTTCCACAAAATAAACTAGTGGCACAAGTTCACCTCCAACTTCCTTTATACTCTGATTCATGTAAACTCCATGCCAAGGGAATTGCCATACAAAACAAACAAAGAAAACTCTTCTAGAAATAGTAATAATTAATGGGAAACAAAGATGAAGAAATTTAAATTACTTAAATGAGATCACATTTGTAATTCATAAAAATATATTCTGATATATAATTCATCAAGTAAAATTGTTTGCATTCACTAAGCCCAACTTGAAACATTTTTAGTTTGTTGTTTGTTTAATTGTTGGCTGCTCAAGGCCTACTAACCTTAGTTTTAAACATACTGCCTGATTTACCTTTTAAAAACAATTTGCCTCATGTGAGAACTGGAGTCTTGAGGCAGGATCTCAAAGTTAAACTGAGAGCTTTGGCTCAAAGACTAAACAGATTGAAACAATTTTTACCAAAAGAAGTAAAAAAAAAAAAAAATTTGAAAGGCTATTGATTCAAAATGAAAAAAGTGCTGGTGTCATCTTGAACAACCACAAATATGTGACTATTTTTGTAATGATGTAGCCTAATCCTACGTTGTTTTTTAAAATATTATAAGAGTTAAAGCAGTGAAAACATTAATAGATTATTTTAACATGATCTTTTTTGGGAAATTGTCTTGTATGTGAATTGCTTATGACTTTTTTCCCCTGAAAGATATCATCAGAATAACCATCTGGGATTTTCAGAGAGGTATGAATATCTATGAGGGCACTTATTGACTACGTTTCAACAGAACTTACTCTTGTTAATCTTCTGTCTTTAATGCTTGGCACATAGTAGGTGCTCAATAAATATTTGATGAAATGGATTGAATAGAGTGCTGAGTTTCAAGCTTTTAAGCATTAGCATAAAAGCAAAAAGAGATGCCATGCTGAGTCAGACTAATATTCGATCGAGCTAGCTTGAAATTCTGGCAGAGGCACCAAAGGGTATTTTTTGTGGGAAAAGATGGTGATAGTCCTGCTTGATGTTGACCTCAGAGATGTGCTCCAGGTATCCCTGACTTTTTTCTTGAATTGATCTTTTTCTGTAAAATTATTTTTTCTTATTTCAAAGCATTTACAGCAAAATCAGAAAATACAGACAAGCTAAAAAAAGAAACAGTTTTATTAAAATACTCATAATTCCCCATATAGTGATTAATCAGTGCTAACTACCAGGCCTTTTTCTGTTGTATATATTTTCAGACTCTTTTTATTTAAAAAGTGTGAGGAGTGGAAGAAGGGATGGGAAAGGACACACATATATTTTAAGAAATAAAAATTAGATCATTTCTGTGAGTTGTTAAGTAGCCAGTGTTTCCACTTAATATATCTTTCCATGTCTGTTTATTT
This sequence comes from Chaetophractus vellerosus, assembly GCA_004027955.1. NCBI lineage: Eukaryota > Metazoa > Chordata > Mammalia > Cingulata > Chlamyphoridae > Chaetophractus > Chaetophractus vellerosus. The sequence continues at coordinate 18,694 of PVKH010001005.1, read as the reverse complement.
CATTTTTACAGCATTATTTAAAATGGCTACATGGTATCATTTTTATATTTAATCAGTCACTTATTGTTGGACAATGAAGACTCCTTCTAAATTTTGCTATTACCAACAGTGCTTCGATGATCAGAGGCTACCTTCATTTATTGGAACATTTATAGAAATTTCTTCTAAGTGGCTTTTTTTCTTTCTTTATTAGATTTGTTATAGGTTTAAAGAACAATTGTGCAGAAAATATGGATTTCCCATATACCATCCTATTATTAACACCTTGCATTGCTGTGGAACATTTGTTACAATTGATGATAACACATTTTTGTAATTATACTATTAACTATAGTCCATGACTTAACTTAGGGTTCCCTGTTGTGCAGTGTGGTTCCATGGATTTAAAAAATTTTTATTCTATTACCACATATGCAACCTAACAGTTCCCCTTCTATATATATATATATATATATTTCATTACTGTTAATTACATTCACAATGTTGTGCTACCATCACTACCAACCATTACCAAAACATTTCCATCATTCCAAATACGAACCCTGTACCTTTTTTTTTTTTTTTTAGATATCAGGGGCAGCGATTGAACCTGGGACCTCTTGTTTGGGAAGCTGGCACTCAACCACTGAGCCACATCAACTTCTCTGAGTTGGTTTTATCATTTGTTTTACCTGTTGTTTGTATTTGTCTTTTCAGGAGCCACCGGGAACAGAACCTGGGACCTCCCATGTGGGAGGCAGGCACCCAACTGCTTGAGCCACATCTGCTCCCATGAACCATATACATTTAAAGCCTTAACTTCCCATTCACTGTCCCCACCACAGCTCCTGGTAAACTATATTCCAGATTCTGACTTGATGAGTTTGCTTATTCTAATTATTTCAATTCAGTGAAATCATACAAATTTGTCCTTTTGTTTCTGGCTTACTTCACTTATGATGTTGTTTTGGTCAGCCACAGGCGTGCCTTTTGAAATATACCAAAGATTGGTCGGTCTTTATAAAGGGTATTTATTTGGGGTAGAAGGTTACAGTTACCAGGCCACAAAGCATACAGTTCTTCCCATATCAAAGTCCACGTGTTGGAGCAAGATGGCTGCTGACGTCTCCAGGGTTCAGGCTTCCGGGTTCCTCTGTTCCCGGGGCTGCGTTTCTCTCCGGGCTTAGCTTCTGCTTCCACCATAAGTTCAGCTGTAGACCATGAGACTCTCTGCGTTGCGTCTCTCCACAAGGCCAGCTGTAGACTATCTGGCGATCGGGTCACTCCAACATCAGAACTGCTTCTCAAATCTGCTTCTCTAAATCTCTTCTCTCAATCTGCTTCTCTCAATCTGCTTCTCTCCAATCTCTGCTTCTCTCAATCTGCTTCTCTCAATCTGCTTGCTCTGCTGCCTGCCGCTTGTCTAACCTTTTATACTTGAGACCACACCCACCGAGGGGTGGGGCTCAACGTCTCACTGACGTGGCAGTTAACGCCCTACTCATAACTTAATCATGCCCAGATGAGCAGATTAGTTTACAAACATAATCTAATCTATATTTTTGGAATTCATAATTAAATCAAACTCAAACCATTACAGATGTCTTCCATGTTCATTCATGTTATCACATGTATCAGAATTTTATTCTTTTTTACAGCTAAATAATATCCCATTACGTATATAAATCATGTTTTATTCATTCATTCATTGGCTAATGGATAATTGGGTTGCTTCCATCTTTGGCAATTGTGAATAATGCCCCTGTGAACATCAGTATGCATATCTGTTCAAGTCCCTGCTTTCAGTTCTTTGGGGTATAAACCAAATAGTGGGATTGCCAAATCAGATGGTAGTTCTATATTTAGCTTTCTGAGGAACTGCCAAACTGTCTTCTACAGCGGCACACCGTTTTACATTGCCACCCACAATGAATGAGTGTTCCTATTTCTCCAGATTTTCTCCGACACTTGTTATTTTCTGTTTCTTTAATAACAGCCATTTTAATGGCTGTGAAATGGTATCTCGTTGTCATTTTGATTTGCATTTCTCTGATGGCTCATGATGTTGAACATCCTTTCATGTGTTTTCTGGCTATGCATGTATCTTCTTTGAAGAGATGTCTGTTCAAGTAATTTGTTCATTTTTAAAATCAAGTTGTCTTTTGTTTTTAAGTTGAAGGATTTCTTTATGTATATTCTGGATAGTAAACCTTTATTGGATGTGAAGTTTCCAAATATTTTCTCCCATTTTGTAGGTTGTCATTTTACTTTCATGATAAAATCCTTTGAAGATATTTTATCTGACATTAGTATAGCTACCCCAAATTTCCTTTGCTTATTACCTTCATGGTATATTTTTTCCATCTTTTGCTTTCCATCTTTGAATTAAAGGTGATTCTCCTGCAAAGAGCAGATAGTTGAGCCATGCTGTTTTTATTCATTCTGCCAATCTATGCCTTTTGACTTGAGAGTTTAATCCATTTACATTTAAAGTCAATATTGATAATGCTGGACTTTCTTCTGCCATTTTGCTATTTAGACTTTGCATATATAATACTATTTTTGTCCCTCGAATCCTCCATTAATGCCTACTTTTATATTTATTTGGGGATTTTTTGTGTGTGTTGTACTATATTAAGTGCCTTCTCATTTCTAGCTGTATATACTTTTCATCTATTTTCCCATGGAAAGGCCTGCAAGCCTTTGCCCCAGACTCTTCACCTCTATAGTTTCTTACATTTTTCAGTGTCAAGCTGCTTTTGCCTAGAGGGCAAATTCTGGAAGGACGGGCACCCAGGGGGACTTTCCCAAGTTAGTCTTTCTGAGCTGAAACAGGGCCAGGACCCAGGAAGGGAATGCAGACCACTCCTAAGTGTCCTGGGGAGTAGGTCAGGAAGGTACACCAAGAGCTTCTTCCATGGCTCCTCAAAGCTGATCTTTCTTGGCCTGCCTAGCAAATGCAGTCCTTCAACTAAGTATCCCCTACAGTCCTGAGGATGTATAGCATCTTTAAGTCTCCTCCACTGCATCCTTTGTCTGGGGTGGGTTGAAACAATGGCCACTCCCAGTGCCATGCCCCCAGTGACCCACAGTTGCTAATTAAAAGCTGTGATCAGTGATCTGCTGTGCCTACCCCTGGTCTTGGGGAAGAGGATTTTTATGCCCCTGTCAGAAGCGAGCTAGTCAGGGGCCAGACCCCATGGCTGCCTGCCACAAGAGTGGGGGATGGGCACCAGTAGCTGCCATACAGAAAAGAACAATTTGCTGTTCTTTATTGTAATTTATCCCTGGATGTTGCACACTGTTCTTCTGGCCTGCAGAGTTTCAAAATAGTTGTTTCAGACAGTTTCTGCCTGTTTAATAGTTGTTGTGGTGAGCAGACTGATTCCTGGAGCTGCCTACTTCACCATCTCCCAACAATCCTCCCTCTTCTGACTTTTTTTTTTCATTCATTTAAAAAAAATTTACTAATGTTATCATTCATACATGAACATACATAAACAATAAGTGTGTAGTAAAAGTTGTGAACTTACAAAACAAACATGCATAACATCATACAGGGCTCCCATACATCACCCCACCATCAATGTCTAACTGGCTTTTAATAAGCACCTTGTATCAATCATTCAAAATCCTAAGACATGTCCATATCATTAGAGGCATCATATCATAGAGACAAATAGAAATGTTTTAAAAAGTTATTTTCTATTTACAAGAATATTGATTATAGTTACCAGCGTTTTATGTAAAGGATGCTCATTATAATCAAAATCATATAACTTTAGAAATAAACAAGTATAATGCCCCAAATATTGTAGAAATGTCAGATCTCTTACTTTCCACACTCATCTGACACGATCTCCTTCACCTTTCAAAATTCCCTCTAGCCCTAATGCCAAATGGGATGTCCTCTGAAGGCCTAGGTAGAGTCTTTGGGCACGCAAGGCCCAGGCAATGTGCCTTCACTCCAAGGAGGGTATAGGAAACAGAGGAACTAAACTAGGACAACATACACTTTCCTTCCCACTGCCAACCCCGCACAGCTTTGGAATAACTACTTAAATTTTGTACTAAAGACCATACCTTTCTTCAAGATCCATTGTGTATTTGCTTCACAGAAAGATGGTATCCAATAGGGTCTCTAATAGCTTAAACAATGCTTTGTGTGAATTAGAAAATACGGCCACTGGGCAGAGACAGTCCCACGAGCACATAGCTTGGCAAGTGGATGTTTCCTGACTCATGGTAGATGCAGATGCACTTCACGGCATTCAGTGGGCTGAATGGAGCCTGGGTTGCATTTCCGCCCCCTTTCCCTTTGGTAGGATACCTTCACGCAGGGCACAATCTAGCATCCAGTCAAGTATCACCCCATCCTCTTGTAGGCTAGTAGCTATGAGATTTATCTAGCTTCAGATTACCACCAGGATGAAAAAATGAATAGGTTGCCCTCCCCTACAATTTTGCTCTTGGATATAGTGGTGGATTATAAAACATGGCTATGAATTCTACCCACCCCAGTCAGCATGCCCTTTTGCAAAGTGTTCCATCAAGAAGTGAAGCCTGTTTCTTCATTCATTGAATCTGGAGAGGCTGTGTAACTTGCTTTGACCAATAGAATATAGTGGAAGTGATGCTATGTCACTTCCAAGGCTAAAACTCAAGAGGATTTTCATTCTCTTGGAAATCTGCCCCAAGACCACCCTGCCGTGAAGAAGCCTGGCATGAAAGACCACGTGTAGAGAGAGGCCCAGCTGTCCTAGATGTTCCTCCTGAGTTCAGGTGCTGGCCACCCTTATGAGTCAGTCCAGGCAATACCAGTGGAAACACTACCTGATCAACCCAGAGAATTATGGCAAATATTCATTTGTTGTTGTTTTAAGCCACTAAGTTTTGGGGGGGAGATTTTTATGCTACAAGAGATAACTAATTTAGAAGTTTAACTATTTCATCTAAATTTGATCTCTCAACAAGAACATAAGCACTTTTACATTTGCTCACCCTTTGTACTCTCCCTATTCACACAGAGAAATACTTTTTTGAGATGTAAAAGCTTGGATTTATTGAATTTCAAAAGTCTAAACCTTGAAGGATTCTGCACAAAATATATGCCATAAACTATACATTTTAAATAATATGTAATTTCTGAGCCAGTTTCTACTTTCGTCCCAAATCTGGATAAAATTTGTCCAGACTGGAGAAAGAGAAGAGAGTATGAAGGGGTGGAAAACACTGGCAGCATGCCTGAGAAGAAGCTCTATACTGCTCACCATCCAGGACGGTCGTATTGCACAACTACATAGGCCACTATTCCATAGAATAAGATTCATAGTACCGTGACCTTACCTTCTTTCCTTAAAAATGTGCCTCACTCTAGGGTGAGGAGAGTGAGAACAATTTTTTAAAACCTCACTGAAAAGGGGAACCTGAGAGCAAAAGAGAAACTGAGCTTGTACGTCCTACCCTTGAGAGCAATAAGACCTCAGGGGTGGGAAGCAGATGTGGCTCGAGCAGTTGAGCTCCTGCCTATCACATGGGAGGTCCTGGATTTGGATCCCATGTGCCTCTTAGAGAAGACAAGCAAGACAGTGAGCTGGTGCAATGGGCAGGTGCAGTGAGCTGATGCAACAATATGATGCAACAACGAGACACAAAGCGGAAAGACAATGAGAGACACAACAAAGCAGGGAGCTGAGGTGCTCAAGCAATTGACCACCTCTCTCCCACATGGGAGATCCCGGGTTTGGTTCCCAGTGCCTCCTAAAGAGAAGATAAGTAGACACAGAGAGCACACAGCGAGTGGCACAGAGAGCACACAGCGAGTGCAAAACAATAGGCGGGAAGGGAATAAATAAATAAATCTTCTAAAAAAAAGACTTCAGGGGTTTCCTTGTCCAATATTAGGAACAGAAATCATTTATAAATGAACTCTTAAGGTACTCAGACCTTGAACAGTCCCATAGCATCCTCAGGGAGACTCAGCAAAAAAAAGAAGAAAAAAAGTTTTCCAATGAAGATGAAAATGCTTTATAGCCACATATTTTTATAAATTAACTTCTATTGGAACAGTCACACCCATTTGCTTACCTGCTGTCTATGGGTAGACAATGTTGTTCTACAATGGCAGAGTTGAGTAGTTGTGAAAGAGAGGCCCTTTACAGAAAAAAGTTTGCTTATTCTTATTTTACGTGAAGCAGAGAGAACTGAGAAAATGAAAACCTTGTATAGATAATACAAAACAACAGTAAATGGTATAGACCATGATCAAAAGGCACATTGAGGAAGCAGATGTGACTCAAGCAGTTGAGTGCCCACCTCCCACATGGGAGGTCCTGGGTTCGGTTCCCAGTGCCTCCTAAAGAAGGCAAACAAACATTGAGCAGACAGCAAGCAAAAAACAACGAGCAGACAATGAGCAAAAACAAAGGAGCAGGGGGCCGGCTGTAGCCCAGTGGATAGGGCGCCGGTTCACCACATGGGAGTTCCCGGATTTGGTTCCCGGGGCCTCTCCGAGTGGGCAGACCGCCTTGAGAGGGCAAGCTGCTGTGGGCGGGCAGAGCCGCCGTGGGCAGGGCAAAAAGCCGCCACGGGCAGGGCAAAGCCACCCGCGAACAGAGCAGAGCCGCCCACGAGCAGAGCAGAGCGGCAAGCCGCCTGCATGGTGAGCTGACTCGGTGCATCGCTGCAACGGGGGGAGACAAAGCAGACACAGAAGAACGCAAAAATGAACACAGCAAGAACAAGCAGAAAGGGGGGGATATGTAACAAAAAAAAAGAGCAGGAAGTGAATGTGGATCAAGCAAATATACCCCATACCCCCCACCCCATACCTTGCACTAGGGAGGACCTATGGAATGTAGGTGCATCTCTGGTGAAGTAGAGGAAGTCTCTGGCTTTGTTGAGATTTTGTTTCTACCACAAGAGAAATTAACCTTAGATGTATAGATGTTGAAAAATGATTTTACATTAAGTTTCCACAGTGATAAGACAAAATAGGTGCAAAAGAAATGTATGGTGAATGTTCAGCCTCAGTGGGTTTTCCTTTGTCCTCCGAACTTACAAAACTGCATGATGGCATTGCCATTTCATATAGGAAGAACGCTACTCACAACTAGTGTCTTGGATAAACTTTCTCAAATGATGATGTACATTCCCTGTCACCACCATCCCTTCCCTCTACTACGTTTTTCTATTACCAGAGACATCTATTTCTCTATCTTTCCCTAAATCCCAAAGATAAAAGAAAATAGTGGATAGGAAAGCATCTGTGAAGTGAGTGGGGGAGACAGTGGAACAAGTGATCTGAAGGGCTGTGGTTTGTTGCACAAAAAAACACCAGTAAGTGCTTTGCGTGATAAGGAAGTAGCTTGTAACCCATTGCATTGACCTGATGTTCTAACACTGAGAAAATTTTACTTTCAACTTTAAGATGACGTGTGGGGGATGAGAAGAATATTTACTGAGTACTAATTATATGCAAGGAATTATTCATACATTATCTTATTTAGTCTCCACAAAACACCTGTGTAATCTTTCAGGTGTGGAAACCAAGGCCCAGAGAAGCTTTGTGACAAGCTCAAGGCTAGTAAGCAGTAGGGGAAAGTGGAAAGTGAAAGTGGGTCTCTCAGACAAAAAGTCATGCTCTGTAAACCACATCATAGATTGTATAAAATAATTTTGCCTCTAATCCAAGAGTGAGTGATTTATCATCTTTAGTTTGGTTACGTACATTCAACAATTTCTACTTCCCCAGTCTCTATTCCATTCATACAGTGATAACATATGGAAAAGATGACAGAAGGTTTTGTTTTCATATATAATTTTTACAATATCTTCAAATATAAAATATATTCTAAAATTTAGAAAAATCTAAATTTTGTTTCATATAGTGATTCTTTTAAATACAAGATGCGATGAAACAGGATGTCGTACCAAAAAGCAAACACACTGATTTCCATGTTCAAAACAGTGAGGATCACAAGAATTCTCTACATTACTCGGAGGCGGGCAGGGGAGAGACAAAACTACAAAAACTATTTCAATGCAGTGCTCTATTTAACAGTAGTAACACAGTTTGTTTATTGGCTGCTTTAAGCGCAACTTTAGTGAAGATTCCAAATAATGGATTATTGCAATTTTGGCATAATTGTACAGGAATTGGGTATGTGATATTTAAAAGCATAAAAGAAAATATTCTAAAGTAATGTTTTGTAATGTTTAATAAGATAACTAGAAATTATACACTTAAATTGTAACTAGACAAATATAAGTAAAATGCCTCCTAATAGATACTTTGGTATAAAATCAGGATTTCTTATTTTTAAATAATACATAAACTTTAGTTGAGAATAAAATGCTTGCAAAGACTTTGGACAAATGATTCTTAAATCAATTTCTTGATAGAAGCAGAAGTGTGAATTGTGAAGGCACAATGATGCTCACTAATATGAAAAAAATGGAATTGTGAGTTTGTTACTTTAATTGCATTGTAGCACATACAAACACTAATTTTATGGAAATGCAGAAGCTGGATTGTATTTACTGAAGCATTAGAAGTATATAATATAATACTATTCAGTGAAAGATTAGACCAAAATAAGAAAATCATCCTCATATGTAAATATATTTTATAATATCTCAATGAGAGCATTTTCAAAATAGCTTTTCACTTCCAAAGATCATTAAACACAAAAGAACTGGGACAAAAAAAAAAAAAAGACCCGGGACAGACTGTCAGTTTGTTTCAATGGAATTTGACCTTTTGTAGCATCATACACCGTAGTGAACTGGACTGACCAGTTCTGCCTTCTTATCATTGCTTTTTTTTTTCCCCAAACAGCCGATGAATCACTGTCATAACCTCATAGAAATCAGGAAATAAAGTCCCAGACCACACAAAAGTGAATGATTTAGGAAGGATTAAATGACTATATTACTTTTAAAATGTGGTACTTAAATACAATAACGGGAAGTGGATATGGCTCAAGCAGTTGAGCGCCTGCTTCCCACATGGGAGGTCCTGGGTTTGTTCCCTGGTGCCTTCTAAGAACAACAACAACGATGACAATAACAACAACAACAAGCAAACAAACGGAAAAATGCACTCAGGGCAGCCGATGTGGCTCAGTGGTTAAGCGCTGGCTTCCCACATACAACGTCCCAGGCTCGATGCCTGGTCCCGGTATCTCAAAAAAATAAAACAAACAATAATGGCAATGATTATGTTGTACACTTTGCTTTTTATTTTTTATTTATTTATTTTTGCCAAAAAATTGATCAGATTCAAAAGAATATTCTTTAAATACATGCAAACTATACATAATCACAATGCAATAAACATCTGTGTACCCACCACCTACTTCAAGGAAAAGAACATTACCTTTGAAATGCCTATGAGACCCTTCCTTTCCTCCCATTTCTGAATTTTGTGTTTACCATTCCTTGGCTTTTCTTTAGAATTTTACTATGTTCATATTTTGTATACCTAAACAAAATACTGGTACATTATAGAACTTTATATAATGGAAATGTATGTGTAATGTCCTGCTACCTGATTTTTTTTTCACTTAATATTATGTACGTGAGATTTATCCATGTTGTTGCATGTCACTGTAATTAATTAATTTTCATGACTTATTGTGTTTATCCATTGTGTTCTTAATGAAAATTTCAAAAAATCTTCAGATGTGTGTTCCTATTAAAGATAGATTACAGCATTGCTACTAAGAACATGCCTACTGGTACGTGTGAAAGAGCTTCTCTTGGATAAATACGTAGGAGTGAAATTGTTGTTGTATAATCAATTTACCAGATAGAGCCCAGCTGGTTTTCAAAGTGGTTATAGAACACATCCTTATGGTTTTAATGGCATGTTCCTTTTACTAAACTATTATATATACATATATATATAATACATATACTTTTACTCCTTTTCTGAATATAATTTTCCATACTAGAAATCTAAATAACAGTATTATTCTTGCTTTTTCAAAGAACCAAGAATTATGAAAGATGTGGTTGATTGAGAATTTGTGCTGTGTGTTGCCAGGAAACAGAATATTAAGGAAAAAATGGGAAGAATGTTTTAGTTGTGTCTTAACACATGGAAGAACAAATGTATTTATCTTCCACTTGCCTTCTACTCTGTTGATGTCTTCATTTCTAGGATTGAAATAAGCATTCACTCCATTCTCAATCTTGGTTTTTGGTCTTGTAAAGAAGGCCAAGGGCTGCTTATTGACACTCAAAATAATGTGTTGTGCAAGGAACCAATTTCAGGGATGGGGACAAAACCACATTTCTTTAGCTATAATTCCTAAAACTCATCGGAATGGGAACACTAGAAAAGATTTCAGTATTTTTTTTTCCTTCAAAAACTTCGTGTACATTTTTTTTCTTCTAACAATTCTCCACTTTATGTTGAAGAGGGTCCGTTAACTGCCCACCTGGATATATTTCAAATGCTCTGAAATTTTAGTTTTCACCTAACTAAAATCCCCAGGTACAATACCACCAGAAGCACATGCTTCTCGTTTTTATCTAAGGTTTCTTTAATTAGTGCCGGCCCATAAAAGTGTGTGGTTCTTTAAAAAGAACATTTTGCAAAAATGCCAAAAATAGTTTCTTTTTTGCCCCTTTGTATTAATATCCTACTTTTCAAAGCTTCCCAGTATTATACGAACGCCAAATTATTTAAATTAGAATCAATATGCTTTATAAATAATAAATGAGTAACCAGAGGAATTTATAGGCAAATATTGTCATTAGTCTAATGGGAATGTATAGGACCAAATCACAGGTCTCCACTGACAGATTTAAACTGATAATTGCAGGAATTTTGTGAGAGTTCCAAACAAAGGTGCTCTGAGCTCTATATTATGTGATTATTGTTATAGCTTCTCCCTTTCGTTTACTGACGGAATGATATTTTCTATGATCCAATAATGCAGTTTATCATAGCAAGAACATCAACTATAAAAACACAAACATCTTAAACTGAAATAGCAATGATAATAATGATACTAATAGTGGATACCAATGAATGCTTATTGTGTGCTAAGCATTTGACCTCTCTTATCTCATTTAATTTGCAGGAAAGCCCTATGAGGTAGGTATTATGTTATGATCATGTTACAGATGAGGAAACTGAGGCTTAGAAGATAATGTAAGTTACCTAAGGTGTTCTGGATTAAGTAGTATTTTGTTTGTTTGTTGTTGTTTTTCATTTATTAGAGAAATTGTGGGTTTACAGAACAATGATGTGTAAAATACAGGGTTCCCGTATACTACCCCTCCACCAAAACCTTGCATTGGTGTAGAACATTTTTTACAATTGATGATACACATTTTTATAATTGTACTATTAATGCATGGATTTTTTAAAAGGCTTTCTTCTGTTACCATATATAAAATCTAGCATTTCCTCTTTTAATCACATTCAGATATATATTTCAGTGCTGTTAATTGCATTCACAATGTTGTGCTCACATCTCCATCATCCACTACCAAAATATTTCCTGCATTCCAAATAGGAACTCTATACATTTTAAGCCTTAACTTCCCATTCCCTATCACCACTACAGCCCCTGGGAACCTGTATTCTAGATTCTTATTCTAATAGTTTGCTTATTCTAATCATTTCAAATCAGTGAAATCATACACTATTTGTCCTTTTGTGTCTGGCTTATTTCATTCAACAAGATGTCTTCCAGGTTCATCCATGTTGTCACATGTATCATGACTTTTTTCTTTTTTACAGCTGAATAATATCCCATTGTAAGTATAAACCATATTTTATTCGTCTATTCATTGGTTGATGGACACTTGGTTGCTTGCTTCTTGTGGCAATTGTGAATAATGCCCCTATGAACATGGGTGTGCATATCTGTTCCATTCCCTACTTTCAATTCTTTGGGGTATATACCCAGTAGTGGGATTGCTGGATCTTAGTTCTATATTTAGCTTTCTGAGGAACTTCCAAACTGTCTTCCACAGCAGCTGCACCATTTTACATTGCCACCCACAATGAACTCGTGTTCCTATTTCTCCACAGCCTCTCCAACACCTGTTATTTTCTGTGTTTTTTTTTTAAATAGCTGCCATTATAATGGCTGTGAAATGGTATCTAATTATAGTTTTGATTTGCATTTCCCTGATGACTAATGATGTTAAGCATCTTTTCCTGTGTTTTCGAGCCATTTGTATATGTTCTTTGGAGAGGTGTCTATTCAAGACTTTTGCCCATTTTTAAATTGGGTTGTTTGTTTTTTGTTGTTAAGTTGAAGGATTTCTTTATATATTCTGGATATTAATCCTTTATCAGATATGTGGTTTCCAAATCTTTTCTCTCATTTTGTAGGTTGTCATTTTAATTTCATGATAAAATCCTTTAAAGAACAAAAGCTTTTAATTATGATGAGGTTCCATTTATCCGTTTTTCTTTTTGTTGTTTGTGCTTTGGGTGTAAAGTCTAAGAAAGCATTGCCTAACACAAAGTCCTGGAGATGCTTCCCTATGTTTTCTTCTAGGAGTTTGATAGTTCTAGCTCTTACATTTAAGTCTTTGATCCATTTTGAGTTGATTTTTGTATATGGTACGATATAGAGTTCCTCCTTTTTTGTGTGTGTGCAAATGGAGATCCAGTTTTACCAGCACCATTTGTTGAAGAGACTATCCTTTCTCAATTGAGTGGCCTTTGTTCCCATGTCAAAAATCAGTTGACCATAAATGTGAGAGTTGATTTCTGAGCTCTCAATTCTAGCCTATTGATCAATATGTCTGCCCTTGTGCCTGTACCATGCTGTTTTGATTACTGTAGCTTTGTAATAAGTGTTAAGATCAGGAACTGTGAGTCCTTCAACTTAATTCTTCTTTTACAAGATGACTTTAGCTATTTGGGGCCCCTTATCTTTCCATATAAATATGATGGATTGGCTTTTCCAATTCTGCAAAGAAAGTGGTTGGAATTTTGATTGGGATTGCATTGAATCTGTAAATTGACATCTTCGTGATATTTAGTCTTCCAATCCACGAACATGGAATGTCCTTGCATTTATTTCAGTCTTTAATTTCTTCTTTTAATGCGTGCAAATCCTTTGCATCCTTAGTTAGATTTATTTCTAGATATTTGATTATTTTAGTTGCTATTGTGAGGGGAATTTTTCTCTTCATTTCTTCTTTTTATTGTTCATTGTGTCTATAAACACTACTTATATTTGGGTGTTGATCTTGTACCCCACCGCTTTGCTGAATTCATTTATTAGGTCTAGGGGTTTTGTTGTGGATTTTTCAGGATTTTCTGTATATAGGATCATATGATCTGCAAATAGTGAAACTTTTACTTCTTCTTTTCCAATTTGTTTTGCCTTTTATTTCTTTTTCTGGCCTAATTGCTCTGGAGAGAACTTCCAGTACAATGTTGAACAAGAGCAGTGTCAGTGGGCATCGCTGTCTTCCTGATCTTACAGGGTAAGCTTTCAGTCTTTCACCATTAAGTAGGATCTTAGCTGTGGGCTTTTCATATATGTCCTTTATCATGTTGAGAAAGTATCCTGATATTCCTGGTGTTGTAATTGTTTTTATAAGAAAGAGTGCTGTATTTTGTTAAATGCCCTGTCTGCATTGCTTGAGATGATCATGTGGAGTTTTGTCCTCCATTCTATTAATGTGTTTTATTACATTAATTGGTTTTCTTATCTTGAACCAACCTTGCATACCAGGGATAAATCTCTCTTGATCATGGTATATTATTCTTTCAATATGATGTTGGATTTGGTTTTGTTGAGAATTTTTGCATCTATATTTGTAATAGACATGGGTCTCCAGGTTTCTTTTCTTGTGGTATCTATATCTGGCTTTCGTATGAGGGTGATGTTGGCCCCATAGAATGAGTTAAGGAGTGTTCCTTCCTCTTCAATTTTTTTAAAGATTTTTGAGCAGAATTGGAGTTGTCATCTTGGAATGTTTGTTAGAATTCCCCTGTGAAGCCATATGGTCCTGGGCTTTTCTTTGTTAGGAGGTTTTTGATTACTCATTTAATCTCTTTACTAGTAATTTGTTGAGATTTTCTATTTCTTCTTGAGTCAATATAGGTAGTTTGTATATTTCTAAGAATTTGTCCATTTCATCTAGGTTCTCTAATTTACTAACATACGGTGTTCATAGTATCCTCTTACAGTTATTTTATTTCTGTGTGGTCAGTAGTAATGTCCTCCTTTTCATTTTTGATTTTTTGTTATTTGTATCTGCTCTTTTTTTTCTTTGTCAGTCTAGCGAAAGGTTTGTCAATTTTATTGATATTTTCAAAGGGCAAATTTTGTTTTGCTGATTCTCTCTACTATATATTTTTTTCGTTTTCTATTTCTTTTATATCCACTCTAATATATGTTATTTCCTTCCTTCTGCTGTCTTTGGGTTTAATTTGCTCTTCCTTTTCTAATTCTTCTAGTTTTGAAGTTGGTTCCCTGATTTGAAGTCTTTCTTCAAAAGTATCTTGTTTAATTTCCACATAATGAATTTTCCATTTTCCCTCTATCATTGATTTATAGCTTCATTCTGTTGTGGTCTGAGGATATACATTGTAGTATTTCAGTGTTTTTTAATTTATTGAGACTTGTTGTGTCACCCAGTATATGGTCTATCCCAGAGAATGATCTATGTGCACTCGAGAAGAATGTGTATTCTGGTTTTTGTTGGGTGCTATGTAATATATATGTCTGTTAGGTCTAGTTGGTTTAGTGCATCATTCAAGTCCTGTACTTCCTTCTTGATCTTGTGAATAGATTGTCTATCCGTTATGGAGACTGCTGTTTAAAGTCTCCTACTATTAATGTAGAACCATCAATTTCCCCTTCAAATATGTCAGTATTTTATCAGTATATAATGACTACCTTTGTCCTTGTATCTATTTTTCACTTTGATTTAAAGTCTATTTTATCTGATATTAGTATTGCCACCTCAGTTCTCTTTTGGTTACTACTTGCATGGTATATTTTTTTCCATCCTTTGACCCTTTCTTTGACTTTAAGGTGAGTCTCTGGCAGACAGCATATAGTTGTGTCATGCTTATTTATCCATTTGCCAATCTCTGCCTTTTGACTGGAAAGTTTAATGCATTTACATTTAAACTCACTAC
Source organism: Chaetophractus vellerosus (assembly GCA_004027955.1). Classification (NCBI taxonomy): domain Eukaryota; kingdom Metazoa; phylum Chordata; class Mammalia; order Cingulata; family Chlamyphoridae; genus Chaetophractus; species Chaetophractus vellerosus. The sequence goes on along the minus strand of PVKH010001005.1, from coordinate 3,582 downwards.
TGATAATACAGGACTTTCTTCTGCCATTGTGTTATTTAGTCTTTGTGAGTCATATCTTTTTTGTCCCTCAATTCTTCTGTTAATGCCTACTTTTATATTTATTTGATTTTTTTGTGTTGTACCATATTGAGAGCCTCCTCATTTCTATCTGATATATTTTCATCCATTTTCCTTGCGGTTAAATTTTAACATCCTAAATATATAACAATCATATTTGGTTTGATACCAACTTAACTTCAACAGCATGCACATATACTTTTCCTATACCCTTCTGACACTCCATCATTTTTTGTGCTTATTACCACTTATGTCTTTATATTACTAAAACATAGTTTTATCATTACATTTTATGCATTTATATTGTAGTATCTGTAGGAAGAAGTGAAGTTACATATTATATAATATACTACAATAATACTGAAAAATATGGCATACTTCACAAATTCGCATGTCATCCTTGTGCAGAGGCTATGCTAATCTTCTCTGTATCATTCCTATTTTAGTACATGTGCTGATGAAATAAGCACATTAAATAGGCTTTTAAATTTGGGTTTAGGTGGAGGTCAGGTAAGACACAAAGGGGGAACCAGAAGCAATACCAGAAATGGGTTGGCTTTTATAATAAGAATTTATTAATTTTAAAACTTACAGTTCTGAGGCTGTGAAAATATCCAAATCAAGGCATCATCAGAGATGCTGTCTCACCAAGTTTGGCTGCAGGTGATCCTGGCTCCTGCCACATGGCAAGGCAAAATGGTGGATCTGCTAGCCTCTCTCTGCTTTCTCCTCCAGGCTCACATTCTTCCCAAGCTAGGCTGTGGGCAATTAGTCACAATGGCTTGTCTCTCCCTTCTCCTCACTACGGGCTGCTCCACTGATTCCAGCCTTCAGCCTCTAGCTCAGTCTCTTTTTTTTCTGTTTTTTTTTTTTTTTTTTCTGCAGCTATAGGCAATCCTGGAGTCCTCTCTCTCACATGGCAGGGTCAATATGGAAGTTGTCTTTCTCTGTGAGTTTCTGCTTTCAGTTCTCAGTTTATATAAGACTGCAACAAGAGGGCAGAGACCTAACCTGAGTCATGCCTTACTGATATCATCCAAAGTGATCTAATGATGTGATAAAATCAAAAGTTCCCTTGACTGAATCTAATGCAATCAGAGGGTCTCACACTCAGAGGAATGAATTAGTTCAAAGAACCTGATCTTTTCTGGGATTCACAAAACTTCAAACTGTCATAATTTCTTTTTCCTCAAAGCCCTGCTTGTACACAGTATATACACCATTACCCTTTTTCTCTGCTAGCTTTCTCATTGGTAATTTTGGTAAATGGGTAGGTGAAAACAAGATCAGCTTATTGAAGAAGGGAGATGAAGAGTGGGAGGTGAATGAAAGGGGTGGGTAGAAGAAGAGAAGAAAGAAAACCTGGGGATTAGGAAGGGAGAAAACAGGAAAGGGGAGAGACAAGAATGGAATGAATACTGACTGGGTAATTGTCTGGGCACTGTGGATTCAATGGAATGGTAGTATCCCACTCTATGCCCCTGCCTTCTCTGATCTCTGGCCAAGCATGTGGGTTGGCACTGCACATCTAACAGTTAAGAAGGCTCTGGGGAGAGGCTCATGGTGGTCACTGAATTATACTTTCTTTAGCTATTCTTGTGTTCTAATCCTCCCCTGAAGGTCTTCTATGGTTAATCTGAAACCATATAAATATTTAACTCTCTTTTTAGTTACATTCCAGAAGCCTGTTCCCAAACAAGCATAAGTGAATACTCAAAGTTTCAGTAACCACAAAAGAAGATTAATCTATCCCAATGTAATTGTGTTCCTCCCTTTCAAGTGAGTTTATAGCATGGATGTGCAAATTTGGCCTTGCTCATTTTGTACCTACTTTTGCCTCACTATTAACATAGTATATAATCTCACATATAGAAAGTAGCTTAAGGTCCTAGTCACTCAGCCAATATTTGAATCTGCACCGTTTCCAACCCCCCCCCCCCCATGCACATACACACACATCCTCTCTCATGGTCTTTTAGCTATGTTTGAATACATCTGATCCAGGGAACTCACCACTTCTATAGGTAGTTCATTCTATCTTTGGACAAGTCTGACTTTTTACAGAGTGCTTATTTTATCAGTAAGGATAGCTAAAGATTCTACAGTAACAAATGACTCTAAAATATCAGGCTTAAAACAACAGAGGCTTATTACTTGCTCACAATATGTGCCTTCTGCAGGCTAGCATGTTTCTGCCCCACACTGGTTTCACTCTGGGACCCAGCCTGAGGGAGCAGCATGTCTCTGGTACATTGCAAGTCTCATGGCAGAGGAAAAAAGATATTGTGGCCAAGACAAGTCACATGGAATCCTCCCACAGGGAGAGACAAGAAAGAGGGTGGGACAACCCAGAGAAAGGCAACTAATATTTTGAGTAGTGCATTGTTTTCTAAGAGTTTCTGTAACAAAGTACCAAAGATTGGGTGGCCTAAAACAAGACATTTATTGTCTCACATTTAAGGATGCCAGAAGTCTGAAATAAAAATGTTGGTAGGACCATTCTACCTCTGAAGTCTCTAAAGAAGAACCCTTCCTTACCTCTTCCTAGCTTCTGGTAGTTGCCCACAACTCTTGGCATTCCTGAGCTTCACTCCCATCTCTGTCTCTGCCAACACATGACATTCTTCCCTGTGCTAATGTGAGACTGTGTATCTGTGTCTCCATATCCAAATCTCCCTCTCCTTCTAAAGACACCAGTCTTGGATTTAGGGGCCACCTAACTTATCTTAAATTAATTACATTTGCAATGACGCTGTTCCCAAGTAAGATCACATTCACGGGTACCTGGGGTTAGGACTTCAACATATCTTTTTGGGGGACACAATTTAACCCATAACAAAGAGTAGCACAATCTACCATATGTCTGTTGAGTCAAAATCTTTTCTAACTAACATCCAACCCATGGCCCTAATCACTGCCTTTTCTTTCTACCAGCTCTACAAATGTTAGAAAACAGCAACCATGTTTTCTCTGAACTGTCTCCTTTCTAGTCTAATCAAGTCCAATTCCTCCACTGACCTGTTCCCTATATTTTATAGTTTGCCCTAATATCCTCTGAAGATTCTGTTCAGCTGCCTTAGATCACCTGGTAAAAGAATTGTTAGTCTGTTCTCCAAAGCAAGGTATCCCCTGACACACTCCTCTTCAGGAAGGCTGGTGTTGGGAGGGGCTGAGCGTTCTAAGCAAGAAAGCTTTTCTTAATACCCTATCTAACAGTTCTCCAAATTTTTTATCAGTTCAGATCCCTGGGCTTTTCTCCAAACTTCTAGGTCCTTTGGCTGTTATACATAAGAGTGGGAAGATATTTGGGCACTTCCAGAGGGCAGATGTCACATGTGGTTTAGTGAACTTAGCTCTTTGTAGATGGCTGTGAATGGAAAAAGTAGTTGTATTGGCAAAATTGCTCAGATCCCTCATTGTTGCATAGAAGTGGTTCAGAGTGTAGATTTTGGAAACTGTTTGTCTTGGATCAAACCCTGGCTTCCCTGATTATGACCCCTGTGACCTTGGGCAAACTACTTAACC
>PVKH010001004.1:0-32744 GCA_004027955.1 Chaetophractus vellerosus | reverse complement strand
GAATTTGATGGAATGTTTTATATGGTACGAAGTAGGCATTCAACTTTACTCTTTTGCATGTGGATATCCAATTGTCCCAACACCCTTTGTTGAAAGTACCCATCTTTCATCAGTGAATTTTCTTGGTACTACTGTCAAATATAATATCTTAACTCTAGAACAGGAGGAATCAATGGATACATTTACTTACATTTTTCCAAGTTAATAATTAAATATGATGCAAAGCATTTTATTTTGACATAAATCTACTGCAAAGATAACAGAATGCAAAACATGATACACATTTAAACAATCACCAAAAGGTAAATATATCTATATTCTAATTATACCTATATATATTTATATCTATCTATATGTATATCTGTATCTCTGTTTAATTATATCTCTTTATATATATATATACACACACACACATGCAAAATAATAGATTAAACCAAATGTGTAAGTACTGAGAATAAAAGGTAATGGGTTATATTTCCCTAAGGAAAACAAACATGCCCTGATTCACTGAAATATTAAAAAGATACAATTCTGTATTAGCATACATAAATATTAGTAAATTTTAAAGTAATGAGACAGCCAAAATATAATATCCAAATATATAATATAAATATATATTAAAACCCACTTACAATATTAATAGTAAATTTTAGTTTGAAACATCAAAGAGAACATTTTTACATCACTAAAAGTTATATTTCTCATTCAGTTCCTTCACAAAATGAGTGAAAGTGTCCCAGAAAATTTTTTGTTTGTGGACATTATGCACTAGTTAATAAAGAGTTATGGGTAGGTGGATAGGTAGATAAATATAAGAAAATACAGATGGTGATGCCCACTCTTCTTCCGATTGAGAGAGGGGCTTAGATCCCATGGGGCAGACGGATGGAACTACCTTGTTTGCAATTGCAGACACTCTCTGTTCTTTGGGATGGGTGTTGCCCAGACTTATTATTATTCAACTATAGACTTATTTTTACTCTAGCTATGGACGAACTATTATCATTGATATAAAGGCAGTGGCCACCAGAGGTTCTGAGGATGGGAGAGGGAAAAATAGGTGTAATACTGGGGCATTTTTGGGACATTGGAGTGGTCCTGCATGACATTGCAGTGATGGATACAGACCATTATATATTTTGTCATAACCTATAAAATTGTGTAGGACAGAGTGTAAACTATAATGTAAACTATAATCCATGGTTAGTAGCAATGCTTCAATATGTGTTCATCAATTGAAACAAATGTACCAAACTAATGAGCGAGGTTGCTGATATGGGAAAGTATGGGAGGGGGAGGGAGGGGGACACAATGGAATCCTTTATATTTTTTATGTAACATTTATGTAATCCAAAGCTTCTCTGAAAAAAAAAATTAAAAAAAATATGGACAGTAACCTAAAAGTAGTTGCAGAAGGAATAACACATCTCTTTTGTATAGGTAGGTCAAACTGACAAAAATAAAGATACATGGATTTTAAACTCAAAAGTTGATTTATCATGAAGCACATTTTTTCATGATTTTTCTTGTATTTTACACAAATGAAGAGATAAGTAACCTTCTTAATACTGCTTTTATAGCAGTTTTATGAACAATAAATACTTAACAAGTTTTATTAAAAAGTTGATTTAGAGGATAATTGGATTGAATCCAGTAGCAGCATAGAAAGATAATTCCTATGCTCAGGAAACATTTATGACAATATTTGATTATATTTGATCAATCAAAATTTCAATGAAGCTATTAAAGGCAAACATGACCTTGGCCACGTACACTTAAATCAGGATTTCATATATGGGATTTAATAAAACAAAACAAAATTAAAACAAACAAGAACAAATTGAAAAGCCCGACTTGACCCGTAGCAAGAGTGTAAATTCTGAAAGAATTTCTTCAAGAAAAAAAGGGGTCAACCTTGTTCTATGGGAAAACTATTTGAACTTTTAAGAAAGTAGTGTATAGAGCAAACAGAAAGATTTTGAAATATTACAATCTACTTAACTAAGCTTGCATCATCCTGAATCTGAAGCACAAGAAAAATCCAGGGAATAAAAAAACATATTAAAATTCTCTTTCAAATATTGCAAATTGATACAGTAATATATTGGGAGTATATTATTCCATTACCAAAGAAGCGTATTCCAGAATTGTAAGGGTATTTTAATATGAGAAAGACATAGTTCATCAATTAACAGAGAAAATAAAACTTTGTAGACACTTAAAATGTATTTGAAAAAATGCCATCTTCACTCCTGATGTTTAAGAAATCACTAAATTGAACATAAGGAAATGTGTGCCCTAATTAATAGTCACTCAAAGACTCGAGAGCAACGTGCCACAGGTGCTGTGCATCGTCATATCATCATTGTTCTGTCAGTTACGGTAAAACTTTTAAAAGGTTAAGAAAAATAAATATATTGTAGAGATGAAGACAAATAAAGGATTTATGTACTATATGATTTTCATCCCCCCAAATACAGAACCATCTATATAAAAACTAATGAAACAATCGAAAAAAACAACAGAATACATTTCAGAGATGCAACATTTTTAAAAAATTTAACAAAAGCTGCCGAGACTTTAAAAAGAAAACCACAAATCTGTAAGGAAGAACCTAAAAGAAGCTTGAATAAATGGAGAAGTCACAGCGCTTTCCTCTGTTTTCAGTTTTTTGAACTCTTCCTATTTAAATTGCATGGGCGAGTGTGTCTGTGCGTGTGTGTGCAAATAACTTAAAAGCTACTGGTTGAACAATTAGCATTAGTTTATTTCTTCTTGAATAAATTTGGGACAATTTAGCCTTTGCATTTTACTTTATTTTTCCCCAAGTTTTTCATACTCAAAATATATGGAGGCTTAATTAGAGCACTATTTAAAAGTATAATTTTGATTTAAATGCATTCTTAACCAATGACCTAAGGTTCAATGTGCAAAACACAAAGTACCAACTCACATTACAAATTTCCTAGTAATTCTAAACAACTCACTCAAGAAGCCATGGATATTTCTTGCTCTGCATGTTCTACTCAGGGCAAAGAACATATTTATAAAATGACTACACACATGGCACGTTACACAATATGCTGTAGATGTAAAATGTACTTGGTATTGACCGAGGTAGGTCCAAAATTGCCTATTTAAAGGATCAGTTTGGGATGAGCCTGGTCTAACACATCCTTTGGAAATTTAGTAGTATCCAGGGACTGTGAGAAATTGGTGGGTTTTTTTTCTTTTCATTTTTTCTTCTTTTATTCTAAAGCAATTTCTGCCTCACTCTGACTTATCCCATAAAATTTTCAAGCTGGTTTCTGGGATGAATGACCACCTTGCATCATATGAATTGAAATTCTTTTTGAAGCTGTAAAACTCATTTTAAAATTGCAATTGAACACCAACATTTCTTACAACTGTAAATATTTGACTTACAGTGTATTTAAAAAGATCATTTTACAATGTAGCATTTTCAATACCCATAACGAAAGTAAAAATTTTAAATGATATAATGGAGCACACATTCTTAGCAAAATATATCAGCCTAAATGGTTTAATAGCAATTTGATTTTTCATTTATTTATTTTTACTTCATGTAAGCCAATAACCTTACTCTGTGAATATAATATTGGTCTCACTCAAATTTTTCAGATTTTCTTCTAAAACATTATGCAGTGTTTTGCATCATGTTGTTATGTGAAAGTCATTCATTTTTCTGAATCCTTCTTCAAAGATAATACAACTCCCTCCTCTCTCCATATATAGATTGATTCACTAGATAGATATCTAGATAGATAGATAGATAGATAGATAGATATAGAAGATAAAGAGATGTAGAAAAATATTGATAGATAAAATATTCCTTGCCAGGTTGAATAAAACTTATTTATTCGTGTCTATCTTCCAATTACACAGAGTTCTTTGAGATCAAGGATTGTGTACTACTCAAATTTTCTACTTCCAGCTCATAGCATAGTGCCAAGTTAAAAGGCATTAATGGATATATATTTTTTAATTTATTGAAGTATATCACTCATACATGAACATGCATAAACAATAAGTGTATTGTAATGGTTGTGAACTACAAAACAAACATACATAATATCATACAGGGCTCTCATACCTCACCCTACCACCAATACCTTGCATTTCTCATACCTTGTAAAACATTTTTAACTAATGATTAAAGAGCATCCTCAAAGTATTACAACTAACCAAAGTATTTATCCCCTAACACACCCTATTATTATTATATCATTTATACATGAACAAACATAAACAATAAATGTATAGTAAAGGTCATGAACTTACAAAGCAAACATGCATAACATCATACATGGCTCCCGTACATCAACCCACAACCAACACCTTGCATTGTTGTGAGACATTTTTTACAAATTATGAAAGAATATTGTTAAAATCTTACTACTAACTATAGTTCTTATTTTACAGTTGGTATATTTTCCCCCCAACACACCCTATTATTATTTCTTAATTATGTTTTTGTGACAGAAGTTGTAAACTTACAATACAAGTATGCATGTGTGCAGAATTCCCAAAGCACACCCCTCTATCAACACACCACATTGTGGTGGAACATGTGTTACAGAATCTGAGATATCACCAGACTATTACCAGGTCCACAGTGCACATTTGGTACACTTTTTCCATACTACCCCATTATCAACACAGTACATCTTGGGCATAGATGCATGAATATTACAGTATTACTGTTAACCACAGTCCATAGGCCACTCCAGTTGTATTTTCCCATGTGTCTCCACATTCCTAACACCCTGCAATAGTGATGTACATCTGCTCTAGCTCACAGAGGACACTCTTGCATCTGTACCATAACCACAATTCTCATCCATCTCTGGCTTTACTCTACTATTCAGTCCTTAGACTATTCTCTAGCTTTCTGTCAATTGGCATTTACATCCCTAGACTACATTTTAAGCCACATTCCATTTATAAACAAGCTGTTACTCATTATAATGTCTTACCATCAACTCTGTACATTTCCACACTTTTACAGTAAAGCTAATTAAAATGTCTACATACATTAAACATCAGTATTTCATCTCAGTTCTACTCTCATGTCCTTTAAGAATCTACCACCTACCACCTGGTCTTACAGATATTTTCCTACATTTTCTTCTTGATGCTTTGTGGTTCATGCATTTATATTTACGTTTTTAATCCACTTTGAGTTAATTTTGGTATAAGGTGTGAGATAGCAGCCTCTTTCCTTCTTTTGGCCATGGATATCCAGTTCTCTCAGTACCATTTGTTGAATGGAGTGTTCTGCCTGAGCTGGGTGGGTTTGACAGACTAGTCAAAAATCACTTGACCATAGATGTGAGGGTCTGTTTTTTAACCATCAATTCAATCCATTGGTCTTTGTGTCTCTCTTTATGCCAGTACCACGCTGTTTTTGCCACTGTAGCTAAGTAATATGAATTAGAGTCTGGAAATCAGAGTCCTCCAACTTTGCTTTTCCTTTTTAAGTTGTTTCCAGCTATTTAGAACCCCTTACCCTTCCAAATAAATTTGATAATCATGTTTTCCATTTATTTTAAAAATGCTGATAGAATTTTTATTGGGATTGCATTGAATATGTATATTAATTTGAGTAGAATTGGCATCTTAATGATATTTAGCCTTCCAATATGTAAGCATGGATGTTTCTTCCAATTATTTAGGTCTTTTTAAATTTCTTTTAACAATGAGTTGTACTTTTCTGAATACAAGTGCTTTATATTGTTTGTTAAATTTATTCCTGAATATTTGAGTTTTTGTGTCATTTTATTTTCTACACTCTTTTGATACTTTTGGCTACTTTTGTTATATAATCTTCATTTCTAAACTCTTTTCCAGGCCTCTCTCCTGTCTTTTCTTTTCAGGCTGTAGCACGCCCTTTAGTATTTCCTATAAAGCCGGTCTCTTGTTTACAAACTCTCTCAGTTTCTGTTTATCTGTGACTATTCTAAGCACACCCGCATTTTTGAAAGACAATCTTCTGGATATAAGGTTCTGGACTGGAAGTTTTTCTCTAGCAGTATCTTAAATATATCATATCACTGTATTCTTGCCTCCACGGTTTCTGATGAGAAATCAGCACTTAATCTCATTGGGTATCTCTTATATTGCTTTTCCTTAGTTGCTCTCAGAATTCTTTTTGACTTTGGCATTTGACATTCTGATTAGTATGTCTCTCAGAGTTGGTCTTTTCAGATGGGAGTTCATTGTGCTTCGTGGACATGGATATCCAGGTCCTTCAATAGGGTTGGGAAATTTTCTACCATTATTTCTTCAAATATTCCTTCTGCTCCCTTTCCTATCTCTTCTCCTTCTGTAATCTATGACACGTATGTTTGCATATCTCTTGCTGTCATTTAGTTTCCTGAGACCTTGTTCATTGTTTTCCATTCTTTTCTTCTTCTGTTCTTTTGTAAGTTCACTTTCAGAGGCCATGTCTTCAAGCTTACCAATCCTTTCTTCTGCTTCCTGAAATCCGCTGTTATATGCCTCCAGTATATTTTTAATTTCATTTATCGTACCTTTCAATCCCATAAGGTCTGCTATTTTTCTATGTATGCTTTCAAATTCTTCTTTGTGCTCATCCAATATCTTCTTAATAACCTTAATCTCTATAGTCATCTCATTGAGTTTATTAAGGAGATTTGTTTGAACAGCTATGGTATTAGTTGTCTCATCTCCTTTTACGTCATCTGGAGGGTTATCTTGTTCCTTTAACAGGGTCATATCTTCCTGTTTCTTGGTATAGATTATAATTTTTTGTTGGTGTTTTGGCATCTGGCTTACTAGATATATTTATTCTGGGTGCAGTTTTTAATCTTTAGTTTAGGGCTTTCTTGCCCTTTCTCCCTTGCTGGTTGTGTAGTGGGAGCCAAGGATGTAGCTGGTGTTGTAAGCTGTGGGGGCTCAAGCTGCCCTCATTGCCCCAGGGACCAATGAAGCTTCTCCCAACTTTCTACTTTGCCAGGGTTAGAGACAGTGACACAGCCATGTGTAATAATCCAAGTCATGCAGGCCTAGACTGTAGTTGCCCAGAGAGACTGATGAATATCCACACCCCTTCCTTCCCTGCCTGGGGCAGGGATGGAGCTGCAAATGTGGGCTGCAATCTATGCTGTGTGGGTCTAAAATGACTCCAGTTTCCCTGGCAGGCTTACAACTATTCAGTCTGTGGAAGCTAAATGTACCTGCAGTTACCCAGAGAGGCTGATGCAGGGCCCGCCAGCTTCCTCCCTACTAGAAGTGGGGCTGCAGGCTGATCTGGATGAAAGAGACCTGTCTCTACCATCACTGTGCTTTTCAGTCAGCTCAGCTTCTCCTCATGCTGGGGGCAGAGTCAAAATGCAGCTACCGGCCTCTTTCCAACTTGGACCATTTCAAACTTTAGCTGTTCTTAGGATTATACTTTAGCCCGCTGAATTTACTAATCAGTAGCTGAAATCAGTGGCCAACCATCTCTTCTTCCCCTGTTTTTGGTTAATGGAGCTTCCACTTCCAGCCATAGAATAGCTCCTGAGGCGGCTTGTGCCGCCAGAGTAGGATGATCACCAGTCTCTGCAGCGTGTTCTGTATTTTCCCGGAGAGGCTGGTGCAGGGCCCCATTTCCTCCCTGCCCAAGGTGGGCTGGGGCTTATGCTAGAGCTGCAATCTGATCTAGATGGAAAGAAGCTGGTCCCTACCAGCACTGTGATTTTCAGTCTGTTTTGCTTCCACTTGTGCCAGGGGCGGAGTTAAAATGGCAGCTACAGGCCTCTTTCTGACTTGCACAGTTTCAAAATTTAGCTGTTCTTAGGATTACGCTTTAACCAGCCGAATCTACTGATCAGTAGCTGAAATTGGTCCCTGCGTTTGGGAAGTGGAGTTTCCAATTCCAGCTGCAGAATAAATAGCTCACGAGGTAGCTTGTGCCTCCAGTGGAGGATGGGCACCCGCCATCGGGGTGTGGAGGGCTCTACTTAGGAATCTTCTCTGCAGATGGGCAGTTTCCTGCTTCCATTTTTTTTTTCAGGGATGTTGCAGGATGTTTTTCTGTTCTACTGGAGCCCCCAAATAGGTGCTTTGGATAGCTCTGGGTGATTATTAACTGCCCTGTAGCACAAGCTGACTCTAGGAGCTCCTTACTCTGCAGTGTTCTTGCTGGTTGTCTCCTGGGGGGCTTCAATGGATATTTTTAAATTCGATTTTACTCCATTTATTTAGGATTGATGTTGTGTGGAGGGATCTGAAGTTTGAAATTAAGCTATGTTCACCATGTCCTGGAAGTTTGTTGAGATAAATAATTAGAATAATTCTCTTGTGGCTCAGTTCTCATAAATCACACTGGAAAATGGAGAGGAACTAAGAGTAAAAAACTGCAAAATTGTACATGCAATTAAGGATTTTTTTTTGCCCCTTTCTCTAAATATAATGTAACAAAAATAGAGCAGATTATTCTGTTCCACCTTGCAATAACTTTGGCAACTTGATATTTAGTTCCTAGGTAAATGTTGTTGAGGAATAGTGAATTTTAAAATTCTAAGAATATAGGTTTTGATTAATTGACTGACTGGACCTAAATGTGAGAATGGAGAGAGGCCACTGATCAATGAAGCATCCTAGGAAGTAAGGCTTATGAGGATGAAAATACATTGGATTGAAAGTGTGGAAATCTGCAAATCCTTGGCTGGGTATCAAAAGACCAAGCTCCATATTATAGTAATAACATATTTCATACATTCTCATTAATGCGTCAGCCAAAGGGGTGCTGATGCAAAATACCAGAAATCTGTTGGCTTTTATAAAGGGTATTTGTTTGGGGTAGAAGCTTACAGTTACCAGGTCATAAAGCATAAGTTTCTTCCCTCACCAACGTCTATGGACACATGTTGGAGCAAGATGGCTGCCGACATCTAGCAAGAGTTCAGTCTTCCTGGGTTCCTCTCTTCCTGGGGCTTGTTTCTCTCTGGGCTCAGCTACTCCTCTCTCTCCACAAGGCCAGCTGTAGACTCTCAGGTGACTGGCTCTGTCCCTTTCCCCAGGGCTCGATTCTCTCTGGCTCAGCTGCTTTGCTCCTCTGTGTGCTTACTTCCCAGGCTCCACCCAAAAACTCCAACCTCCCTTCTCTGCAGTGCAGTTTCTCTGTGAGTCCCCACCCACCAAGGGGGCAGGGACTTAATGTCCTACTGATGTGTCCCAATCAAAGCCTTAATCATTATTTAATCAAATAAAAGTAAAACCTCTGAATCCAATACACTCTAATATGCCCGGAGGAAAAGACCAGTTTATAAACATAATCCAATATTTCTTTTTGGAATTCATCAATAATATCAAACTGCTACAGTCCTTTACAAGTCATCAGAATCCATTATGGCATATTCTAGAAATGTATGATGCACATATGTATTTTTATCCATTTTTGTTAGTATTTTTTAATTTGCCATTTTCTTAGTATCAAAGCCTTAGGGAAGGGTAATATTTATCCTTAACTTATTATCTTTTAAATATAAATTGGTATTGATATGGCAGAAAGAAACAGATTCTATGATGGAGTCAAGACTGTGGTTGTTCAATGTTATAATCAGATTGAAAATTCTTCAAAGGTGCAAGGCTCTTCTTGACTAAATGGTTTCTAGCAAGGTTCTAGGTGTGTGATTTGATTGCTAATTTCACCCTAGAATGAAATGTAAGGGAAAAATTTAGAACCTATATAATGTCTGCTCTTATTGTCATTTTTTAAAGCATTTCTTCTTCAAATAAACAAGAATAATAATACAAAGGTAAGCTGCATTTTAGATCACCTTACTTAATGCCACCAGGACAAAAGTGTCTGGTATTTTAACTGTTACCTTCATTCTTACATACATCTGGAAATGAGTTTTCTCACTAGAAAACTCTCACCCACCCTTAAACATTTTGTTATTCTACTTTTCTTTTAATTAACATGTTTATTTATGAAATATAAGTATGAAAAAAGCAGAAGATAGTAAAAAGAGACTATCTCTTAATCTTAAATCTAAAACATATCCTCATTGGAGGCATTTGTTCCAGATTTCTTTTGTTAAAAGAATTAAAATTAAAGGACATTTAACACCCAAATCTCTCCATCTATTTTTGCCTCTTCTTACCTAGAGGGGTGATTGCTAACCTGTAGATAATATAGTCAATGCCCATACATTTTAATACTTTTATTACATACATATATATGTATCTATATAATAATAGCTAATGCTTACTGAGTACTTACCCTGGGTCAGATACTGTGTGAATGCTTCATATGTATAAACTCATTTAAATATTATCCCCATCCTATGCAAGGATTATTATAAAGTTCTCCCTTTTAAAGACAAAGAAATTGAGATACAGTGTTGCTTTTCTTCAGTTTTGAAAATATCATATTGCACACATTCTTTTTTTCAACCTTTTTTCCCATTCAACTGAGGATCCTGCCTATAAGGAGAAATGTGGGTCACTCATTTGAACAGTGAATAAATCATAAGTTAATTATCTGTTTCCACAAAATGGAAAATTAGGTCATTTTAAAATTCTGCTATTACAAATAGTGCTTTGTCCATGGCTATATTGTACATATGTTTGAAAGTTAGTGTGGAATATATGTGTAAAAGTGGGACTGATAGATGGAAAGGACGCATTTTAAAATTTTCTGAGTAGATAATGGTATTACCAAACTCCTCTCCAGCGTGGTGGTTGTACCAATTGCACTTGCAAAACAGCTGGGTATGTGACATCCTTCTCTCCATATCTTTATCAAGATATGTATTATAAGATTTTTTTTGCATTTTGAAAATCTGATGGGCATACAATGTTACCTCATTATGTATATAATTTGCATTTATTTAATTGCAGTGAGATTGGGATTTTAATTCATATTTTACTGGCCAGAGGGCTTTCTGGCACTGACCATGCATTTTTCCATGGAGCAGTTTGTCTTTTTCTTATTGATTTGGAAGAGTTCTGTACATGCGATGGACTTGCTCCATCAAAGTTAGCAAGCTGTAAAGGCGAGAGAGAGAAGAAAGAAGTCACAGTTTTTATGATCTAATATCAAAAGAGCATTCCATCCCTTTTGCCATATTCTACGCATTAGAAACAAGTCCCTATGTCCACCTCTTTTAACACACACACAGGCACAAAGGGGACCACAGGAGGTGTGACTACTATAAGGCGGGGATCACCAAGAGGCTTTTCAGCAGCTTCCCAGGACACCCTCCTCAGCATCCTGTCAATGGCTTGATGACCAATCCCTCTCAGCCCTCCTTGCAAGTAGTAGTTCCATGGAGATGGTGTGAGATAATGTGAATTGACTTGCTTTCCTGTATTCTACATATTTTACACTGATAATGATTCTGCCAGCAGAAGAAACCTTAGGCCAGTGCAGGAGAGTAAAAGTTCTCAAGCACATAGGTAATGGTTTACACATTTATATAAACTCTTCAATCCTTTTTACCTATGCTTCCTCAGAGCAGATCTCTCCAACTGATTCTCCAAGGCTGCCTAATTAATGAGAGTCATTGTTAGGCCCCTATTTCTTCTTCCTAATATTATCTTGTCTCTGTACTATTGGATGGGGATATTCCTTTCACATTATAATCCAGTGTGACCAGTTGGTATTAAAGTAAATATTGTCTGTTTACTACTCTAGTTTTATCCAATTTGTTTTTAAAAGATTTACATTCTTCTTCTTTGGAAAATTTAGATCGATTTGATTCCAAAGCTTGATAGATTCCCTGTTATATTTAATGGGTCATGTTTTCATTTTTGAAAATCAGTGACCAAGATTATCAATAGATACCCACCTTCTTTGCACACCTACATTGGTCAGCTGTTTCTACTTTTATGTGCATGCAAAATTTAGAGCTCTAAGAGACTGGAAACCATCAAAAGAGCTTTTTTAAAGTTCTTTTTCATTTGCTATCTAAGTAATAGAAACTCCCTCCTCTCTTTTTCTTAACTATTAGTCTTGAAAGTTTATTTCTTTTGCTTTAAAGTCTCCAGAGTAGAGAGTTTGCCCCAGCCTTAGGACTGGCTGGCAAAGAGAGGTCCGTCCATTATGAAGCTTTTAGGATCTGACCTATTCCCCGCTTCTAAGGACCAAGGTGATTTCTATTCTCTCCTTTATAGTTGAAATGCTTCACAGTGAAAATGATAGCTTTTTTCTTTTAGGGTAAGGAATTTTTTAACTCAATCTCTCTCTCCCTCCTTCTCTGTCTCTGTCTCTGTCTCTCTCTCTCTCTCTGTCTCTCTCTCTCTCTCTCTCTCTCTCTCTCTCTCCTTTGTTTGTCTACAAAGTACATAAACATATATGCACAACTATTTATATATACAAAGTAATTAGAATACACAATTTCTCAGGACAAAAATTAGGAAAAATATCAAACAGAATACCTCCTGTTTTCCATCCCTTCTCTTGTAATTTATACACATTTCTCTCTGGGAAATTGAAGGGTGAATGTCCTGCAGTACCATGTATTCTGAGAGCTTATCAAACCACCTGATTTTGCAGGTGACTCAGGTCCTAAAGCAAGGATTTCCTTCGTTTTTTTTTCTAGCAATCTCTGTTTCATGTTCACGCAGTCATAGGATCTGATTATGAGGTATGCTCATTCTATTTTGGTCAATTTGAAACTCAGAGGTAACTCTTTCTTACACAGAGTCAACTTCTGTACCCTCAGTTCTTGCGCCGAGAAAGACCTTATCAACCAATGCACCGAGCTATGATGAACTTAGGCCTGAAAATCAGCAGGCATGAATGAGGCTGCATTTTAGGATGGGTTATTACTGCAGGACTAAGGCATTGTGCAAGCATGCTTACTGAGGTCTTGAGCACCCCTTTTTCCTGTATCTCAAAATATGCACAAATTCTTAGTCAGCAGTTTATAATTCAATGATCTTCTTGGACCATGGTTCAAAACTGTAAAAACAGGTCACCAATACCATCCACAGGATACCGTATTTTCCCTATTTCAGTCAATGGTAGAGTGGACTAAATACTTCCTGTATACCTAAGTTCTTTATTCGATGCTTATAATTTCCTAGTCACTTAAAGTGCTAAACCTGTATTCTTCCCTTTACCTGTTTGGAGAACAATATCAGAATTTCTTGGCCTATTCTAATGTTCTTAAATTATTCAATGCCTCATTTTATCTGTTTGAACACTTTTATCTCCAACAGAAAGTAAACACTTGACACTCCACAATGGATCTGTTTTATCCAATCATATCCAAAGTACCAAATATTGGTCTCTTCCCACCTCTCTGCTAGCACAAACTCAGAGAATGAAGAATGTTATAGTAACTTTTGGACACTGATTTCTTTGAAAAGAACCAAACTATCGCTGCCATTTTGAGTATGACACATAAGTCCTCTGAATAGACCCTTCATTTACTTTGACATTGAGGACAATAATGAGAGCAAAACAAAGCAGTACATTACCTATTTGGATCATTAAATTAATTTTTCATACCTATAAACATTCCGTTATATTGTCATTGCATGTTCTCATACATCATGCCGCACTAGACTATAATCTATTGAGGACAGCGAAACAGCCTTTTTCACTCTTATTTTTGTTAGAGAAGTTATGGTTTTACAGAAAAATCATGCATAAAATACAGGTTCCTGTATACCTCCTCCCATTATTAACACCTTGCTTTAGTGAGGTATATTTCTTACAATTGCTATAGCACATTTTTATAATTGTACTATTAACTATAGTCCACGGTTTAACTTAGGGATCACTGTTTGTGATGTGCAGTTCCATGAATATTCTATTTTTTATTCTAGTACCATGCCTATGATCTAAAATTTCTTCTTTTAACCACATTGAAATACATAATTCAGTGTTATTAATTACACTCACAATGTTCTACCATCACCACCATCCATTACCAAAACTTTTCCATCATCCCACTCAGAAACACTGTACAATTTTAAGCCTTAACCCCATATTCCCTATCCCACCCCATTCCTTGCTAAACCATGTTCTAGATTCTGACTCTATAAGTTTGCTTATTCTAATTATTTCATATCAATGAGATTATACCACATTCTCCTTTTGTTTCTGATTTATTTCACTCAACAAGATGACTTCAAGTGTCATCCATGCGCCACATTTATCAGGACTTTATTCCTTTTTATGACTAAATATTATTCTTTGAGTGTATATATCACATATTGTTTATCCATTCGTTGGTTGTTAGTAACTTGGTTTGCTTCTATCTTTTGGCAATTGTGAATAATGCTACTATGAACTTCAGGATGCAAATTTTTGTTTGAGTCCCTGCTTTCAATTCCTTTGGGTTTATGCCTAGAAGTGAGATTGCCAGGCTGTGTAATAATTCTATACTTTGCTTTCTGAGGAAACTTCCAAACTCACTTCCACAGTCTGCAACACCATCCTACATACTTATCAGCAATGAATGAGTGTTCCTCTTATACTATATTCTCTCCAACTCTAGTAATTTCCCATTTTTTAATACTAGCCATCTAGTGGATATGAAATGGTATCTCATTGTGGTTTTGTTTTGCATTTCCCTGATGGCTAATGATGTTGAGCATTTTTTGTGTGCTTTTTGCACTTTGTCAAAAATCAGTTGGGGGAGCAGATGTGGTTCAAGAAGTTGGGCACCTGCCTCCCACATGGGAGGTCTTGGGTTCAGTTCCTGGTGCCTCCAAAAGAGGATGCGCAAGATAGTGAGCTGACATAAAGGGCTGACACCAGCAAGATGACATAATGAGATGATGCAACAGGATGATGCAATGAGAGACACAACAAGTGGGACAAGTAGGGAGTGGCTGTGGCTGAAGTTATTGAGCACCTCCCTCCCATGTGGGAGGTCCTGGGTTCGGTTCCCAGTGCCTCCTAAAAAGAAGACAAGCAGACACAGAGAGCACACAACAAACAGACACAGAGAGCAGACAGCGATTGCAAACAATGAGGGGAGGGGAGAAATAAATTAATTAATTAAAAAAAAAAAGAATGCACATGGAGAGGAAGGATTGATGAGCGTAGGAAAGGAGTCCAAAAAAACAAAAATCAGTAGGTCATAAATATGAAGGTTGTTTTCTGAACTCTCAATTCAGTTCCATTGGTCTATATGTCTGACCTTGTACTGGTACCATACGATTTTGATTAGTGTGGCTTTGTAATAAGTTTTAAAATCAAGAAGTGTGAGGCGGCTTTGGCTATTTCCATTTAAATTTGATGATTGGCTTCTTCATTTCTGCAAAGAAGGTTGTTGAAATTTTGAGGGATTGCATTGAATGTGCAAATCTCTGGGTAGAACTGACATCTTAAAAATACTCAATTGTTTCTAACTATGCTTTCCTTGTCTTAAGCTGCTTTTGCTGGAGGGCAAATTGTAGGGGAGGGGAGAAGCTGGAATAATGACTTCCACATCAGGCTTTCCCAGGCAGAATCACCACAGGCTGGATCCAAATTGCCCTGGGCAGGGCACGACGGAGGGGCTGGGAAGGGAACCAGGAGCTTCTCCCACAGCTCAACAAAGCTGAACTTTCTGGACTCGGCACGTGCCCTGCAAATATATTCCTTCAACTGTCCTTCATACTTCTGAAGAAGCATAGCATCCTTAAATCTCTGTCCCCTTTGTCCATGGTGGGTTGAAACAATGGCTGCCCTCAGAGCTGGGCCCACAGTGATCTAAAGCAGCTAAACAAAAGCAGTGATCAGCAATCGGACTGCACACCCCCGGATCCTGGGGAATAGGTCTTTATGTACCACCCTTGCACCCACAGGCTGTCCTGGGCGCCACGTTTGAGTACCACACTGCTGCCAGATGTGAATCTCAGAGGGTGGTAGAAGTGCACTTCACTATTTATTGCCGTGTACCAGCTTCGTCCTCCCCCCTTCACTGGATGCTGCACGAAGTTCTACTGGACTCCGGTGCTTCAAAATAGTTGATTCAGGCAGTTCCTGCTTGTTCAATAGTTATTCTAGTGAAGGGACTGGTTCTTGGAGCTTCCAACCCTGCCATCTTCCCACAATCTTTTGCCTTATTCACTCACAAACTCTCAGAAGTTGGCTAGATAAGAATACATAGACTATGGTCAATAAATGTTGGTTGGATAAATCCATATAAGCATGGAGAATTTTCTTTTATCTATCTTTACATATCACACCCTAAGCTTCTGTCAAGCATGCTTCTACTTTCTTATGGAAATTTATCATTTCACATTATATCACATATTAATTCACTGAGGCAATCTAGCAATTTTACATTCTCTATTCAAGCCTAAAATATTAAAATATAGATAAGCATATTTTCTTTTTTTAATATACTTTTAATTTTTTTAAAAAAGATAGATTACATAAATGTTACGTAAAAATATGGGGGAGTCCCATATGTCCTGCTCCCAACATCTCTCACATTTTCCTACTTTAACAATATCCTTCTTTAGTGTGGTACATTTGTTCCAATTGATAAACACATTTTGGAGCATTGCCACTAAGCATGGATTATAGTTTACATTGTTGTTTACACTCTTTCTTGCACATTTTTGTAAGTTATGAAAAGATATATAATGGCCTGTATCTGTCATTGCAATGTCATTCAGGACAATTCCCAAGTCCTGTAAATGTTCCCATACTACACCTGTTTTTCCCTCTTCATCCCTTAGAACCTTGAGTGGCCACTGCCTTCACATCAATGAAAAAAGCTCTTCAATTGCTAGAATCACAATAAGTCTATACTAGAATACCAGTAAGTCTACTCTAGTCCATAGTTCATTCCCCAGTAGTGAAGATTCTGGGATGGTGATGCCCATGTCACCTCTAATTGAGAGGGGGCTTAGATCCCATGGGGCAGGTGGATGGGACTATCTTGGATAAGCATATTTTCCAACATTTCCGTAGTTTGTCCTTTGTGGGCAAGTTTTGAGTAATTTTTCTCATGAGCTACTATTTGACAATTTACTTCCAAATTGCAAAACAGAACAAAAGAAGCAAATAATCCTTGAACATTTATTATATACCAAGCTACAGATTAGTTGCACTGTTGATATAAAATTGTAATTAATTTTTACAACTCCCATACGCAGTAGATGTAAATATAATTATTCAATAATTAGCCAAAGTTATGATCATAGGAGTAAGAAATTCTTAAATTGTACACTTGTGCATAAATACTTTATATAAATACATTCTCATATCTGGAACCAGTTGCAAACAGATTTCTGGCTTCATATATTTTCACACCTAAATATGCAAAAATGCAGATTCCACTGTAAACACTGGCACTTGTGTACATAGTAAGTATGCATCTTATTCCATCAAGAAATAAGAACTACACAGAATAACAGCTGTGAACATTTATATCCATATGTACTTTACCAAAGGCCTGAATTTAATTTTTAGATAAACTACTCTTTGGTTTTATTGAAATGATACAAAAGAAGGAAATCTTCCCTTTTGTACGAAATTATGTGACAGATTAATGACAAAAATTTTATGACCATACACTTGGAATAAATAAATAAATACAAATACATACATATATATGTATATATACATTATATGTATATATTTTTTGAGGTACCAGGGGCCTGGGTTTGAACCCAGGACCTCATATGTGGGAAGCCGACAATCATTCACAAAGACATATCAGCTCCCTGAGTTGCTTTTTTCATTTGTTTTGCTGCTGTTGTTTTTTTGTTTGTTTTTTCAGGAGGCACCAGGAACCAAAACTGGGACCTCCAATGTGGGAGAAGGAACCTCAACTGCTTGAGCCACATTCATTCTCACCCCCTTATACTTTTTAAAAGTTGGAAAGCTTATTTCTATCATTCAGAAATCTCACAAGAGATGTGTTAATGGTATTTGGCATTGTTATGAGGGCTATTGGTATTATAATTTTTCATGAAGTTAATACAAATAAATATATATCCAGGTACTCATATTATAATACCTGTTTTTAAGGCTGAAATCATCTCCTTAGAAAGGTATTTCAAATCATATTTAGCTGATATTAGGAATTTGACTAAGCTTCATTATTAGTTAATCTAATCCAATTGTCTGGGTATCTACATATTTATAAAATGAGGTTATATTGGATCAATGTTTTTCAAACTACCATGCCTGATCATATGGCCTGCCTCTGAATTTGAGACTCTCTTTAGTAATCTATGACCAGTATTTTAATTCAAGTCATGGACTAGAATGTAATGGAATATATTATCAAGTGATGGAATGGAATGGAATGGAATGGGGTAGAGTAGGGTAGGGTAGAGCAGAACAGAACAGGAACTATAAGGATGGTTCATGTGTAGTAAGAAGAGTATTTTTTAGGTATTTTTTTATTATACACTTATATATTAGTATCCTGGTTCATGATGAAAAACATTTTGAAAATCACTATACTAAGCCATCAGCTTTGTGAAGACATATAATCTTTCAAGAACCAGATGGAATGTATGCATAGACAACATTTTCCAAACCAATTATTTATGATTCCCCTGAAGCTCTTTCATGGATTACTGCCTTATTGGATTGAGAAACCCAGGTCATGAAGTAATAGAGTATATATTTTCTAGTTGTTTTTCTAGCTTTATGTATCCTAATGATTATATATTTAAAGTTATAAAATAAGTCTTGTTTTAGTTTGCCAAAGGGCCACCAATGCAAAGTACCAGAAATGGGTTGGCTTTCATAGAGAGGATTTAGTTGTGGTAAAAACTTAGATTTCTCATGATATCTCCAAATTAAGATTCCATCAGAGAAGCTTTATCACCAAAGTCAGCTGCCATGTGGTAAAGCAAGATGGCCACCAATTTATACAAAGGTTTGAGCTCAGCTGAGGACCACCAGGTATAGGGCTTGTCGCTTTCCAGGCCTCCTCTATCAGTTTCAGCTGCTCTGCATTCTTCCTGCATTCAGCTGTGAGCCATCAGGTATAGGGCTCGTCTCTCCCTGGGCCTCAGCTCCTTGAGCCTCGCAGGGACTTCCCTCCTCACAGCTCAGTTGTGGGCAAAACTGGAGTCCTTTCTCTCACATGGCTGAATCAAACTTGGTGGCTCTCTTTTTCGGTGTCTCTGTTTTTATCAGATCTGTTAAGTGGACGAAGACTCAACCTGAGTCACACCTCACTGACTAGTCCAATTGAAAGAGACTCACACCCTCAGGAATGGATTAGTTCAAAAACATAATCTCTTTTGGGGATTCATAAAAGAATGTCAAACTGCCGCAAGTCTAAACAGGAGATAGGTGTCAGATATAAACCACTGATGATCATGAATGTAAAAGAGGGAACAAAACAGAATTGCAGCAGAAATGGGATTAGGTTGACTTAAATGGGGAGGGAATGAAACTGTAGCTGAGTTGGAGAAATAATACGTGGTTTCTAGGAGATATGGACTGATGAGAAAGAAGGCAGAATTTTAGTGCTAAAATATGCAAATTTGTTCAGAGTTTACTGTCTGAGAGACCAACAAGCTGACAGTTTTAATATTTTTTCCAATGAGCAAAATTTTAAAATGATATTATCTAAAAGAGATGGAATTATAGTTCTCAAGTTGAAATAAAAATCAAGTATTAGAAATTCACCTATTTAACCTTTCTTTTACCCCTTCAATAAGGAATGCTATAGGTTAAAAATACTTTGGATTAAATGATTTATAAGTTTTGTCCAGTTAGACAAGACCAAGGATTCATGGACTTTTTTTCACTGTACTACATTACATGGTTTTGCATTATAACACATTACATTCCTAGTTATGTGCAGAGATAAATACAGCATTTAATTAATTTAATTAAGGCATGTGAATACATCAAGGGCTAAACTGAGGTGAGATACACCAGTAGGCAATGGTTGACTATCTCCTTGGCAGCACCAAGTCAGTGGAGAGTGTAGGTGGTATAAATTGTCCACCAAAGGTACCAAGCTTTCAGCCCATGCATAGTATAAAGAGACCTTTCTCTTTGGCATGATCTCGGATGAGTAACTGGTACTCATAAACACTATTTTGAAATGCGTCCAGCTTATTTTTCTTTAAGTGACAGTGCTGGGATCTCAGAGAATATTTTCCCATCTTATCCAATGTTTATTCCTAGTGCAAGATAATTAATGGCATTTGAAAGATTTTGTGAACAGGATTTAATGAGAAATACGGCTCTTTCTTTACCAGGTCTGACTAGGGGCTGTGAGCTATGGATAACCCCCAGAGAAAGATGACATGAAATCACTGCTTGGGTACTTGGGAATAAGGTTGAAAGTGCGATGGAAAACCTTTTTATAATTGCTATCATTTATTTAAAGCATATATTTGAAAGTCCCTGCTAGGAACTCTATGGAGTAATTTATCTTTTATTTAATTTATTCTGGGAAAAGAATTTATTTCCCAATGCCCCTAGATTAAATTGCCCATTTCGCTGGCTAGATATTGTATTGACTAATTCTAGGAACACATAAATATTCCCATTTCTAATTTCAGTAAACCCACCCAAAATGTCCTTACAAAGCTCCTTGAAGCTAAGAATCTCCTCTTCAGGTCTTAATTATTGTTTTAATCATGGTGGTAAGTGGCTATTTTATTGTTTTGCCATTTCATTTATTTCGTCAAGGAAGAGATGTCCCTCAGCAACTGTGTAGAAATTATAGGTTTTTTTTCCTAAGTGGGCAAGATAAATTTTTATGTATGTTTCTATTTAACACCACTTTTCAGAGTAATAAATGGATATAATAATAATTTCATTTTTCTCAGTATTATTTTGTTAATGTTCCAATCCATTATAGCTATTCTTCTTGATTCTCAAATTGTCCCATTTTATCTAGTGGATGCCTATTCAAGCTATTCACTCTGTGCTTTGGACAGAGCCTCTAAACCTACACAGGTCTGGAAGTAGCCATTTCTTCCAGGTACAATTTTACTTTAAACCATTGATAGGCATCCCCTAAACTATGACCCTAGAAAGATTGTTTGACTGTATGATTATACACATCACCTCTGTAGAATGCTGAATAAATCCTAAAAATGGAGACAACTTTCAGTTGCATTAAGGAATTGGACATATTTTGCTTAAATCCCAGCTCTAAATACATCAAGAAAAAGGAAAATACAACTTTTCTTAACTTCAGGAGTGAAATGTTGGAATGAAGTGGCATTTACAGTATACATCAAGTACATTATAAGTGTTAGGAACCCAATAATGAACAAACCTGATTTAAAAAACAAAACAAAAACAAAAAGCAAACAACAACAACAAACAAAACGTCTGCTTTCATGGAGTCCAAATTTCAGTGGGACCTAAGGGTAAAGACAGTGGAAGATGATTTTCCAGTTGCCTACTGATGAGACAGGCATATAGTTTGAAGTAAGACAGATTTTGTGGTTACTGTGCCATGAACCAGGAAGAGCTTAAATTAATTTGGTAACTTTAACAAGAAATCTAGGGAAAAGGGTTAGAGACTAGCTTGTAGACACGTAAGACACATAAGAAATCAATGAAGATAATCTGATATAATCAGAATAACATGTTGTTTTAAGCATCACATTAAGAACTTCTTGCTAGGTGTATTTTCATTAGCACAAAACAAAATGGAAAGTTAGGTGAAACAAAAAGAGAACCCTAAAGCAACCTAAATACCAAGTTGGGGAGAAGACTACATAATGACATCCATCTGACAGAAAGAAAACCTCTGTAGAATGGTCTGGATGAACAAAAGGAAAGAAAATTTGCTAAACTAAGAATGAAACACAAAACTTTTCTCAAGACTGCGTTCTCTAGTATATAACTTGAAAATATATTTGTTTATAAATAATTTTAACCCTCTGTATGCCTTCTCAAATATTTTGCTAATACATGGAACTACAGCCAAAATCACATAATGTGTCACAATCAGGATTGTCTTTCAGTAATACTGTCAGAAGAGTCTGGTCAGTTAGAAGAATTTTAACGTAATCTCAAAACTCTAGAAAAACATTTCTCATGCTAAATATGTTATGCACATTCTATTTAAATACTACTTTTAAATTTTATATATAGAATGGAAAACCTAGTATTTTCAGGAATAGAAAAAAAACTTTGGAACAATTAAACATCTGCTGCACTGTTTGATTTCTCATTACATCTCTTTTTTAAAAAGTTAATTGCAGAATTTTACATATTTGATATAAATAAACAATTCATCATGTGTGATTATTTTAACATTTTCCTGAATTCCATGACAGTTTTAGAATAACAAATGTCAAAATTTGTACTTGAGAACAATATGAATGAATTATTGGTGTTATATAAAAATAAAGAACTTTTAATCACATATTTTAGCTCTAATTTTTCATCTCTGAACAAAGATACACTAAACATATATACATATAAATTCTTATGTACTGTAATATTATTTTTCACACTCTATATTAGTAATGTGTTTATTTTCCTATATATTATGTTCTCTACTGAGGCCAGGAACTATATACCTTAGGCTATTTGTTATTAGTTTAACTTTTGTTGTTCTTTTACAAGTGTATCTAAATTTGTTGTGGCATAGTTGAAGAATGAATAAAAAGACAAAATATCAGCTATATTCCCTTTACTATGAGGCATTGATTGTTCACATTTAATTGACTCAATAAATATAGTTTTCTTGTTCTACTACTCTATTTTCTAAAATAAGTATGTCCAACATTTATAATGAGAATAAAGTGAATTATTTTTATTTTTAAAACTTTGATACATTAGTGTTAAATATCTTATAGTATTTAAAGATAACATTTTGGGTTTAAAAACTTTTTTTGGTACATTTTAAAGGGACTTCAGGAACACTCCTATTCAGCATAAAAATTCATTATTTTTTTTTACCTGAAGTCCAGACCAGGCTCTTCCTCAAATTTAATGCCAATGAAGTAGACCTCAGTGTTTGTTGGATGAAAAAAAGATATTTTTGTTGTATGCAAGATAACATAGTGCTATATTTATGATCAAACAACGTGGATCGTGTATAAGTTTCCTGTTTTACTTTTACTCAGCATGTACTATTTCCCCACTATTCTTGTATCTCAAGCATTTTGCTGGACATTAGATGAGAAATGGGAAGAAGGAGAACATCTCTCCTTACACTATTGTGAAGGCTGTTCTCCATATGTTATGTCATCCTACCTAATATCAATTTAATCCATGCTGTAACCTTGTCAAACATGCCTTTGAATTATGAAAAAGTTAATTTCATGTTGGCTAATATTAATCATAAAGAAGTTTAATGCTGAGCCTAAATAAGCTCAAATGGGGAAAAACTTTTGAATAGTCCCTTCTCCCTTTCTCTTCTTAGGATATCCTCAAGGCATAATTCTTTTGAAGGAATTAAATTGGCAGGTAGCAAAAATTATCTTTTATAAAGCAAATCATCACACCTCTATTTAAAATCTTCCCATTATTCTCACTAAGCCACTGAAGGATTGTATCAGGAATCTCTCCTGCTATCTCCATGCATGTCGGTCTCCATAATGGGTTTGTGATTCATACTATCAAAGAGAACAGATGCTATTATTGAAAGTTATTAATGATTATTAATAGAGATAGGAGACCTAATCCATTTGCTGCTGTGTTCACTTACATGTGGATGTGTTGGCAGCTTTAACATCCATTACTGAGCTTTCAATTTTCCTTCTTCAAAGAGAAATGGTCCAAAGAGAAAAGCATATCCATCCATGGATGTTTGCCACAATTGAAACGTTCATTTACAACAATGGATCTGAAAGGACCATCAAGTGCAACACTTTTCTTTTACAGATAAGGACAATGAAACCAAATAAATGCCTTCCCTATGGCTTATTCCATCTGTTAGAGAGTCTGACTTGGTGATGACCTCTAACTCCTGACTCCAAACCCAACACACTCTTTTCATGTCACTATTTCATTTTGTGTTGTATTTCTAAACTTTGTATCTGCGTCTTCTTCTACCATTAGTGAAGTATCTTTTCTTTGATTAGAAACACCATCCGGAATTTACTCCTACCTAAATTCCCAAACTCATCTTTCAACACCTTTTCCATTCTTTCAGTTTTTCCACATCAAACAACGTTTGTTCCTCCTTTACCCCTTGATTTTGTGTGTGTGTGTGTGTGTGTGTGTGTGTGTGTGTGTGTGGCTATATATATATGGCTATGTACATGCTAACCACTTTGCTACTTCTATACTTCCAATCCCGAAAGAATTAAATATCCTATTCTAGGACATAATTTTATCTGCATCCTTGGTTGTTTATGATCACGTAGCCCCTCAGACTTGCTTCTGCAAATAGGAAGACAACAAGCCACTTAAGCAGTAGTAAAAATGATGATTCTGGAGTCAAACTACCTGGTTCAACTCTTGATCTGCAACTTAATCACTGGCTGTCCTTGGAAAATTGGGATAATAAAATTGAAAATAATAGAAACTAATTCATAGGGTGGACTGATAGAGAAAATATGTGTTTGACAAATTTCATTTTTATTTTAATTATCATCATAATTTTTCCTCAAATTACACTGAAATGACTTGCTTTCATGTTTCTATTTATTAATATATTCAAGGAAATTTCTAATATAATTTTAATATTGGCATACTCCATAAATAGAACAATTCCTGAAGTACAATAGAAACAATAAATCTTTGTTGTATGAATGAATAAATGAACTGGATTTCTGTAATTCTGAGGCAAATTATATAGCTAAAGTGGTTTCTGCAGAATTCCGTATTCAGAAACACAATGTTTTGATATTCATAGTACAAAAGATACTTGGATTTGACAGATATTTTGACTCAGAGAATAATAACCAAACAGATAAAACAGATGTATATTAATATCAGAGTTGAATGGAGTAGCTGGAAAAGATTTTGCAGGCATGAGCTAAAATCAGTTTCCCTCAAGACAATGTATTATGTTCATCACTGTCATTTATATAACAGCTTTCTTGTACTTGGCACAGCCATATAACCCAAATTTGCACATGTGTTATATTCTTGTATTGTATTTGTTCTAAAAGTTCCTTTCACTGACAGATTAATTACTGTCACTTAACAAGCAGAAAAACTTTGTAAGAGGAAAAAGATAGATATAGAAGCTAATTAAACTTGCAGCTAAGCACAAAGGAAAACAACCTTCCAGCAGCTTAGATGATTTTACAAGCCAAATCATGTAATAAATTGCACAATTTCTGCAAAAATAATCATTGCTGAAAAACTGTTGATTTAACAGGATCACTATTCTTTTGGATTTAACCAAAAAATATTTATCAAATGTATTAAGAATAAACTAAAAACCTTTATCTTTGTTTTTATTTTCCTACATTATTCTTTATGAAGCAGTATTCCAAAATTGTGACTCAGTTTTGAATATGTACTTTTATCCTAATGCAGGAAAAGACATGCTCACAGTTTTCTGAAAAAACAACAGTGTAATCCATCATTACTGATATATGTTTCTATTCCCACTAACTCTTACAAGATTAAGTAATCATTTTAAGCTTTGGCAAAGCATAACAATATGATTAAAGCAATAGCTATCAAAGTGTGGGTCCTTGGCCAGAAATATCAGTATCATCTAGGAACTTGTAGAAATGCAAATCCCCAAGACCCATTAACTCAGAAACTCTGGGGTTGGGTCCCCTTAACTTATGTTTTGCAAGTCCTCCATGTGAATCTGATGCATGCTAAAGAAATATTCTCAAAGAATAGATACTTATTAATCCCAGAATTGAATGGAGGAGAACAGATGGATGCTCATACCAGTATTGAATGGAGTGCCCTAAACAGCTGATTCAGAGTTTCATGGAGATAATCAATCAATTTTGTCTAAATTGGCTGAAAAAAAAATGAAAGCAAGAATGGTTAAACCTTTTATATACTTTTCAAGTTAGCCAACATTTTGAACATAGCATTTTCTTATAACAGCTTGATTTCTTCAGTTGTGTCAAAATTAGCTGTGTTTGTAAATACTCAGTCTAACATTATTATTAAATATCCCTGTTAAGATACTAGTTTAACACTTAACCTTGGAAACTTTTAGGCAAATGAGTGGCAATCCCAAATTGACTGCCTGTCTCAAGTTCTAAGGTGTTTCCAGGAATACAGTAGGTGAAGGCGGATGGTGCTGGCATTTATTTATGCAATTTCCTATTCGTCATTTATTCAGCAAATGTTTAGTCAGCAATTACCTAATGCCCAGCACTAAGCAAGAGGCAGATAGCACCTGATGCTTCCTAAACTGAGGATACCAATTAAAAGGAAGAAAACTCTTGAGGGCCACAGACATCCTCACCTCTTTCATTTCTGTTAATCCTTAAGGACTAACAGGTGGTGTCTAAAAGGAAATCAGGTGTCTTCAGGTTTTTAAACACAGAGCTGGAGACCATTTAAACAAAGAATAAATAAAAATGTGAAGATTGCTTTTGGCATCTATTTCAGTTTCCTCGTGGCTAAAGCAAATACCATGCGATGGGTTGGCTTAGACAATGAGAATGTATGGTACACAGTTTTAAGACTAGGAGAAGTCTAAACCAAGGTATAATCAAGACCAGGCTTTCTTCCCATTCTGGGTTTCACTGCTGATGACCCTTTGTCCTGGGCTCCTCAGTCACATGGCAATTCACATGGCAGTCTCTCCTGGCCTCTCCTTTCACTTCTAGGTTCGGTTGACTTTCAGCTTCTGGCTGCTCCCTCTGTGTGGCTTTTGTTTCTGACTTTCGCTCTGCTCATAAAAGACCCTAATAATCTAGATTAGAGCCCAACCTGGGCTATATCTTAACTGAAGTAACATCTTGATGTGCTCTTACTTACAATGGGTCCACACCCACAGGAATGAATTAAGTTTAAGAACATATTTCTCCCGTGTCCATAGCACCAAACCACCACAGCATTGATGAAAGGAAGCAGAACAATAACTCAGTTGGATCTTACTTGGAATCCTTCCATATTTGCTTGTTCACATTTGATGCGGAAATGGAAGGTTTTCTTCAATGGTTATATAAAGGTCTAACTTTAAACCCAATGAAATCCTCTCTTTCTCTGTTCCACAGGCTACTAACATACATACACACACATATACCCACCCACTGGTGTACAGTATTTTATCTCTAAACTACTAATATTTTCCTAAACCGACTTCCTCATAAATATTTCCTCATAAATATTTTCCTTATAAATATTTTCAATGAAATGTCCAAATAGAGTTTTAAATCTAAAAGAAACTCATTGATATCCACTACCCATATATTTATGATAAGTAGAGCCTTCACTTCAGAATAATGAAACATTAAGAAATAACAATGCAGAAATTCAATGGCAATAAACTGTAAATCCTCCTCCCTTTGAAAAATAAATTTCAAAAAGAAAAGGAAAGACAGAAAGAAGTAAATTTTTTAAATGCCTCTATTATATTAAAGCAAATTTGAAAATAGTATTACATATAGGTATGCTGGAACAAGAAATTTAAAAAGAAAAACTCAAGGAAATGACTTATATGAGGATGTAGATCATCAATAAAAACTCACAATGGCATTAATGGATAACTGCTTGTTCATTACATAACATGAAATTATTGAATTAAAACACAAGTATAAGAATGTCTACTAGAACAAAGAAAAATAGCACAGATACAACAGTCACATAACTAATCGTTTGTATCCAATCAAAGACAGATGCTTTTTGTGCTAGGCAATGAACTGAGCACATGACAAATTCTCTAATAACCTCAACACACATAGAAATGTTAGAAAACATAAGCAGGCTTGATATCAAGGAAACTTTTTATAATCCATAAATAAAGAGATCTTACTAAAAGAAAGCTACCCAAAGAAAATGAGAGAGGTAAGTTTGTGCTACGACATGGCTCACACATGGTAAATGGTTTGAACCTTGCCACCAAAATGAAGACTAAGCCAGAGAGACTCTGACTAGCTCCATTCCAACCATGGAGTTGGAATGGTGCCACCTCCAAGGTTTAGGGTCAGAACTGCCAGCAGTGGGGGACTGGAGCAAAAGTATACCCAGATCTAAAATTAACCCAGAAGGTTGGCAATCACAATGTAAAGATGCAACTATAGACAGCTAACATAAGGGCTGATAATGAATTTTGTCCCACCGTGCTTAATCAGAGGTGCCTCAAGACTCTAGTAGCTTGAAAAAGAACAAATTAGGGAGTGGATGTGGCTCAAGCAGTTGAGCGCCCATCTCCTACATGAGAGATCCCAGGTTTAGTTCCTGGTGCCTCCTAAAAAAAAAAATTAAACTCAAGGAAAAGTAAAAGGAAGAAAATGACAAAGAGAATTGCATAGTTGTATATTTGTGCCTATACATGATATTTCTTTTGTAATCAATATAATGATATTCCAAAATGACTCTAAGAATAAACACTAAATAAATAATAGTGTTTAAATAATGAGGAAATGGGAAAAGGTAAAAGGGACTTAAGGGCAATGCATTCACACATAAATTTTGTGTTTTATATTTAAATATATATACTTTAAGAAAATGCTGAGAGAGTAAACCAAACTTTCTTTAATAGTTAATTTGGTGTGATAGAAATATAAGGAATGGTTGTCTTCTTCAGTCCATTTTTCCAAACACTAAAAATAAGTAAAATTATATTTTAGTACAGAAGACCAGATTATAAAAATGGAAAGTGTGTCTTAACATTAAGACAATGCATTGAAAAAGAATCTCATTTTGATGTAGCCTGATGTTATTTATGAATTTCAAAGATAATGAATCTCCTTCAAGTATCAAGATAAACATTATTTATGACAAAGTTTCAAAAATCTGGATGACATCTGAATTCTATGCCATGATACTAAATGCTAAAAAAAAAAAAGGAGGTTTATTACTATGGAAGTTTGGTATTGTTTATGAATTCCAAAAATAGATATTGGATTGTGTTCATAAACTGGTCTGTTCCTCTGGGTGTATTAGATTGTATTAGATTCAGAGGATTCACTTTTACTTTATTAGATCAAGATTAGGGCTTTTATTTGACCACGTCATTAGGATGACTCAGTTTGAGTCCCTGCCCCACCCCCCTTTGTGGCCTATAAATGGATGCTCAATCAAATACAGGAAAGTAAATACATAGAAAAGCAGATTATGTGAGAAAATAGAGAAGGCGCCTTAGACACGGCAGAGGCCTCTGGAAGAGAGATGAGCCTGACAGTCTACAAGCTGACCCTGTGAAGAGACCACAGCAGCTGAGCCTGGAAACAGATGAACCCAGGGAAGAGAGACGAGCTTGATGCCAGCCTACAGCTGAAATTGGAAGAAGACTTAAGAGGAAGGAGGAAGCCTGAACCCTCGCAGATATCGCCTGCCATCTTGTATCAATGCATGGCAACGGACTTTGGGTGAGAAAGTACCTCTCATGGTTCCTTGATGTAATGGTTTCAGAGTTTTATTTAATTGTGAATTCCAAAAATATAAATTGGATTATTCTTGTAAACTAATCTGTTCATCTGGATGTGATTAAGTTTTGATAAGGGCATTAACTGGGCCACCTCAGGAGGGTGTTGGGCCCCGCCCCATGGTGGGTGTGGTCTCAAGTATAAAGGCTAGGCAGCAGATCTGAGTTGCAGAGATTTAGAGAAGCAGATTGGAGAAGCAGTTCTGATGTTGGAGTGAGCCGTTTGCCTGATAGCCTACAGCTGCCTTGAGGAGAGACACAACGCATAGAAAGCCTCATGGTCTACATCTGAACTCGTGAAGGAAACAGAAGCTAAGCCCGGAGAGAAATGCAGCCCCAGGAACAAAGGAATCCAGAAACCTGAATCCTGGAGACATCGGCAGCCATCTTGCTCCAACACATGGACTTTGGTATGGGAAGAAATTTATGCTTTGTGGCCTGGTAACTGTAAGCTTCTACCCCAAATAAATACCCTTTATAAAGACCGACCAATCTTTGGTATATTTCAAAAGGCACGCCTGTGGCTGACCAAAACACTTGAGTTGGACTTTTTAGGACTTGGTAACTGTAAGATTCTACACCAAATAAACCCCCTTTATAAAAGCCAACAGATTTCTGGTATTTTGCATCAGCACCCATTTGACTGACTAATACAATTACCAAGCAATAATTAGTGATGCATTTGGAAAAAGACCTTGACCAAAATGGGGAAATATTAAATACAAATGAGTTTTTATAGCTAAGAGGTTTCAAAGTGAGTTGGAAGGTCATTCCAGAGGTTACTCTTATGCTAGTCTCAGGAGGATCTCATTGACTGCCACAGTAAACAATACTTAAAGCAAGGGGTCTCCTGAAGGCTCTAGGGATATCTAGACACTATAAGCAGGGCAGACAATCTCAGGAACTCGGCACCCTGTCAGTTGTCCTTACCTTGGAATATATGCTCCCCAATATAACAGAATTAGACTCATTTATAATTTCCCTACACATGGCTCTTTTCCTCTTTTATTTGAACCTATATTTAACACTATACTTGTATTAGTCAGCCAAAGGAATGCCCTTGCAAATATAACAATAATTGGTTGGTCTTATAAAGGGTATTTATTTGGGATAGATGCTTAAAGTTACCAGGCCACAAAGCATAAGTTTCTTCCCTCACCAAAGACCATTGCCACGTGTTGGAGCAAGACAGCTGCCAGCAAGCCAGGATTCAGGCTTCTTGGTTTCCTCTCTTCCCAGGGCTGCATTTCTCTCTGGGATTAGTTCCTGTGTTTCCTCCACAAGGTCAGCTGTAGACTATCAGGTGAACGGCTCACTTTTCTTCTCCCAGGGCCTTCTCTCCAACATCAGAAGTGCTTCTCAAATCTGCTCCCTCTGTCTTTGCCTTGCCTTTTATATTCAATTCCCCCACTCACCAAGGGGTGGGGCTCAACGGCCTGGTGACGTGACCCAGTCAACGCCCTAATCATAACTTAATCATGCCCAGATTAACAGATCAGTTTACAAACATGATCCAATGTCGATTTTTTGGAATTCATAATTACATCAAATGGCTACAATACTCATTAAATATATGTCCCAGAGACTTAAATCTTCATTCTGTTCATATGCTGCTTGAGTCCTGAATCTCAGCAGAGTTGCAGCACCAACTCTCCAGTTCATCAGACTCACCCAGGACAACTAACAAAAGGATTATGATATACAACGCCCATGCCCCAAAATAGAGTATCTTTAATGGCAAGCAAGACAGTTGCATCCATCTGCCCCATGGGATCTAAGCCCCCTCTCAACTGCAAGCAGAGTGCATCACCATCCCCAAATCCTCAAGAGTAAGGAACAAACAAACCTAAGATGGAATGCAACCATGGGCTAAAGTAGACATTATTACTCTAGCAATGGAAGAATTTCTTACATTGATATAAAGGAAGTGGTCACCAGAGGTTCTGAGGAGAGAGAGAAGGAAGAATTGGTGCAACACCGGACATTTTTGGCACTCTGGAATTTTCCTGCATGACAGAGCAATGATGGCTACAGGCCATTATACAATTTGTCAAAACCTGTAAAATTGTGCAGTGTAAAATGTAAACCATAATGTAAACTCTAGACTATGGTTAGTAACAATGCTTCAATATGTGTTCAATTGTAACAAATGTACTACACTAATGAAAGATGTTGTTAATGGGGAAAAGTAGGAGAGTGGGAGGGGGTGGGGTATATGGGAATTCCCCTATATTTTCCATGTAACATTTATGTAATCTAAAGCTTCTTTCAAAAGAATATTTTTTTAAAAGAAAACAGTGAAAAAAGTGGTTAGCACCTGAACTTTTAGGAATTCTGTATTCTGATTTTTCTTTCAGGAGCAACAGAAGTATATGCTTACAATGTCACCCAAAATTTATGTTACCCCAAATTATATTGCTTGGATATCATTTTTGAAAAATCTTTTTTATATATTTAAAATATTATTATTTAAAATATAATACATATTTTAAGGTGAGAATTAACATATATCACTGAAATTGCCAAATAAATGAAGAAAGCTATGCTTAAATTGTTTTAAAAATCAAAAATTTGTTTAGAAATATTTTCCAAATTCTGTTTGAGCTAGGTCTTTAATATTGTAAAATATATATTTATGACTGTAGAGACAGACCTAATATATATATATATATTTACTCAAAACTTTGGTTTATATGAAATATCAGAAATCTGCATATTTCAAGCTTGCCTTGATCTCTAATACCTCTTCCATATGCTTCTGTAGAGAATGATTTTATCCCTAGCTAAATTCTGAATTTATCTCATTCAATTTATCTTTTGTAGTTATATGGTCACCCTTTGCTATTAGGATGTATTTGTGCATATACTGTTGTTATCTACATGGGCCATTCAAGTTTACGGATGGATTTTGGGTGGTTAAGAGGAATCTTGAGGTGCTAGGCATTTTCCGTTGCACCAAGAGACTTAGAGTATTTTGATCTTCAAGAAGCTTTCAAGTGTGGGTTAGCTTATACTTGTAAAATCATCATCTACCTTTCACTCTAGTGCCTTCACCATGAGTTATGGAATGTGGATTGTTATAACTTCTAGTAGGCATCATTATATAATAGGGACAGTTTAAGTAATTTGCCTACATTGGGCAGAGGAATAATGATTGCAAATGTCAGATGACTCAAGTTATTGGAATAGTTGTTCATGACTTGCAAATAGGAACAAGTGATGGCAATTTATTGA
This sequence comes from Chaetophractus vellerosus, assembly GCA_004027955.1. NCBI lineage: Eukaryota > Metazoa > Chordata > Mammalia > Cingulata > Chlamyphoridae > Chaetophractus > Chaetophractus vellerosus. The sequence continues at coordinate 108 of PVKH010001004.1, read as the reverse complement.
TGCATCTATGCACTACAATAACACAATATCCAGAGAGCACTAATTCACTAATATGAATCAGAGCTGGTTATGTCCAATCCATCAAATTTTAGGAAGTGTTCAAACCCT